>VKOC01049326.1:0-15681 GCA_009364415.1 Spea multiplicata
AGTGGCATATCAGGGGGTACATGGCATATCGTGGGCACAGTGGCATATCTGGGGGGTATAAGCCAAATCTAGGGGACAGAGTGGCATATAGGGGGATATAAGGCATATCTGGGGTAGAAAGTGGCATATAGGAAAATATAAGGCATATCTGGGAGGCAGAGTGGCAAGCCTGGGGTCAGATATGCATAACTGGGGGGCAGGTTGGCAAATAAGAAAAATAAAAACAAGAAATACATTTTTCTCAATTATACTTTTTATTAAATATGAAAACATAGTTTCCTTATCAATTAATATTTACTAGTAAAACTTTTTTTAGGTATTAAAACCTAGTTTGAGCGGGCGGGATAGGACACATATGTTGCGGGAGTGGACAAACAATCAGCCGGAGCTGGCGGGATTGGACAAAAAATCAGCGGGAGCGGGCGGGATTGGGCAAAAAATCAGCGGGCGGGAGCGGGATTAAAAAAGCTGTCCCGCGCAGGGCTCTACTGTAGATCACTATGTGCCACTCGCAGACTTCCGCAGGGGCCGCTGCTTCCTTCGTGGTCATGTGACATGATGTAAATTCACGTGACTCTGCTGGGTTTCTACTTCCCCTGGGCAGATTCAAGAGACGTTGCTCGAACACACTGTGCAAGCATTGAACGAGTAAGCAGCAGGACCCTTACGGAAGTGAACATTAATCCGGCCCTGCATCCGGGGACATCTGGTCACCCTACCCTATAAGTGCCGAAATCAATGAAAATACCAAGCATATGTGGTGTTTCTAAAAACAGGGCAAATACTTAAATACACTTTTGGAGGTGGTTATATATAGTTTTTATAGGTGAAACTGTGAAAGCTTTTCCTTTTTTTCTATTTTTCCCCACATTTTTAGATATTTTTCATACTAAATGATGGTGTGTGTATGTATGTATATATTATATATATATATAATATAATAATATATATATAATATAATTATTTCAAAATAAATACTTGTGCTGGAAAAAAACTATATAGTATGTGGGTGAACTAAATGAGTTAGTGAGCAATCAGAGTTAAATAAACTCACAGAAAAGGCACTAAAACTGCTCTGGTCATTTAGTGCAAACATGGTACCCCCCCCAGTCCTGAAGGGGTTAATCTGCAGGTGATCTATCCAGAAGTTGTATTGCTGTATACTGCAGCTTTCATAGGTGTTGCTATAATGTAACACATCACTGAAATTTCAATGCTGTCTGAAGGGGAGGAGGAGGAGGGGAAAAATATTTAAGAAAAACAGTGCTGCCCCAGGCTAAATAGACTCTGCTATTTGCCCTGAGTTTAGAAATACCCAATGTTTTTATGGGGTTTTTTTGCGCTTTTCTGCACGTTATGGGGCAATAAGTACCAGTAGTGTTTTGCTATTTCAAAACCATTTTTCCAAATATGGTAATTCTTCCCCCATATGCTATTTCGGGTATCTTTGAAGCCGGCCAATACAATATACCCCATCAAACCATATATTTCTGAAGACTAGGCACCCCAGGGTATTTCAAATGGTAGGATTTTAACTCTTTCTACTGCCAGTCTTTGTCAAACTTTGTGGTAGTCATTGTTTTGTGTTTTTTTTTTTTCCACACACACATTTTACTTCATGTGAATTTATAGCTCCTGGTATATGCCACTGTCACACAACACCCCAATATGTGTTCAGTAAAATCTCTTGAGTACAGTGATACCACCCATGCATGGGTTTGCCTGGCCGTTTGGGGGCAAAAGGACTATATTGGAGGCATGCACAATTTTCATTGTCGAACTTTATTTGGTGAACCTGTGCCCATGACCTATTTGATACATCTTTGAGTCTGACCAATTCAATATGCCCAATAAAACCATATATTCCATGCACTTATTCTACCACCAGGCTTTGTCAAAGTTTGCAGTGGTATTTTTCGTGTGCATTTGTCACACACGTTGTACTATAGGTATGAATTTACAGGTCCCGGTATATGTCACACAACACCAATAAGTGTACAGCAACATCTCCTGAGTACAGTTATACCACCCTTGCATAGGTTTGTCGGGTTGTTTGGGGGCATTTTTTCAAATTGGAAATTTGACATATGGTCATCCTTCCCTCGGTGTTAATTGGGAAATTGTTGAACCCGGCCAATTCAAATACTTCATTTATTAAAAGTAGACACTCCATGGGCATTTAACATGCCAGTATTTTAGCTCTTTCCATGCTAGAATTGTTTTAAGATAAAGCGCTAATTTTAGGACTTGTTTATAAAAATATATTTTTATATATACGCACCCGAATATAGGCCGCACCTTAACAGTTAGGTGCTTTTACATTTTTTTAGTAAAAAAAAAAAAAACCCCCATAGAATAGATATGCTGCCACTCTGTCCTCCCGAGATATGCTGCCACTCTGCCTCCCCCGATATATACTGCCACTCTGCCCCCCCTGAGATATGCTGCCACTCTGTCCCCCACTCTGTGCCCCCCCGACTTACCAAAGCAGACTCCCGGGTGTCTTGCGGGGCCGGCAGGGGACATCTATGCAATACGCGTAGACAACTTCCGGTGCCGGCACTTCCGCCGTGGGAAGTGCCGGCAAAGGAGACTGTTAAAGCGCGTCGTGCAGACGTTCACCGGCTGCGGCAATGCAAGCGTAAACGACCTCCGCTGCCGGCACGTCTACACGATGTGCTGTGACAATATCCCTTGCCGGGACTCCCCCGTGGGAATTCCCAGCAAGGGATATTGTTAAAGCACATCGAGCAGACGTGCCCGCAGCGGAGGTTGTTTATGCGTATCGCCAGACCCGGTGAACGTCTGCACGATTCGCTTAGACAATCTCCCGTGCCGGCACTCCCCCGTGGGAGGTGCTGGCAAGGGAGGCTGTGTAACGGGTTTACCAAGAGAGCTGTAGTAACTCCCAGAGATCACCCACATGTATCCTCCTCTTGTCCCCGAAATCACTTCCAGCACCAGCCAGCATGCGCACCTTGTGTACCCAATAAGTAGACACACAACTACCTTGAATAGAGTACAGCAAGAATGAACAGTTTATTGTTGTAAAACTTAGACTGATATAGCCACAGAACTTCATTAACATAAATCAACATTGATAAACAGGTACATGGTAGCCATCCTGTTAATGGGATTAGTTTACACAATGGAGTTCCTGCCTGTTTGGCAGCCAGGCTGGAGCCATCTCTGAGTACCTTGGGGCCCTGTATGACAGGTCATTTTGTCACAGGCTGTCTGAGCATATCGGAAAGTAGGATGCAGGTCTCCTGCAGCGTTGCAGGGGATCTGTATCCTAACCCTGCTGCCTGCCCGGCACCCCAAAGAGCATGTCCCGGGCGTCAGGCGATAAGAATTGCGCATTCCTGCGCTAGACCCCGAATATAGGCCGCACCCCCACTTTAATATTCGGGCAGATACAGTATATATATATAAAAAAAATTGTCTTTTTTTGGAACTTGAAGGTTCCCCTGATGGTGACATCAGTGGAAAATCATTTTTACATGTTACCATTTTTTAACAATTTTTTGTAACTATTTTCATTTTTTTTTTCCTTTTTCATTTATTTTACTAATCACATAGTGATTACAAAGGTGGGCTCCATTGACTTGCATGGTTGAAAGCAGTACCTGTATTCACCCTGCAAGTGGAGAGACCCTCCTGAGAACTCTTTTCAACCCCATTGGGTTTTTTTAAAAGACGCCGCCATCTTGCGAGTGGCAAAATCACTTGCAGTGGCTGCTGTGACCGGAGCGGTCATGGACAGTCTTGGGGTGGAAGTTTGGTGTCGCTGGCATTTCAGCGACACTATTGAAGTTTAGGAGGCGATCGATTCCCCGGACACCCTAAACTCTTTTAAAATGGGCGTCTGCCGCCATACAGTGTATGGCAGATGTTGACGCCCCCAGTGTATGGCAGATGTTGACGCCCCGGACATGGCCCCTGATGCAGATCTCGGTGTTGCTGAATGCCTTGACATCGAGGCGTTACAGCAACACCGTTTGGGCCGTTAAAAGCCGTCATGGCACGTCAATTGTCACTAACCAGATGTTATTGCATGACGTGCCAGAACCGGCAATTGTCATTAAGGGGTTAATACAGAGATAGGGTGGTGCATTTCAAGATCCTGGAACGAAATTTAGATAAGTATTGAAGGAACTGGATGTTACTTTTTTAGCATTTAAATCAAGGCACAGTGATGAAGTAATTGGTAGACCTGCCAGGGCTGCTCTTTTGCTGAAGTAACCTCCTGGTGAACTTCCAGAAAAGGGCAGAACCAAATGGAGGAATGGAGAGACGGTGTGCCCAGATGCTCCACCCTTTAATGAAAGTTCACCAGAAGGTCATGTCCAGTTGTCCATGGAGAAGCTGACAAAAGGAAAAAGAGTTGGAGCTGCAGACAAAAAAAAGAAGCATTTTTGGTCCATTTGCAAACTAAGCAGGACGGGGGGTTATGCAATATAAACAATGTATTTTAGTTCTTAAAATACTGTTCCTGAAATGGGTTTAAGTTGCACATTTACAATTTGTCAAATTAGGCAGAATATATATCTGACATGTATGATACAAATACTTTATTAACTTGGCCTCTCTTCAAAGCGAAATGGAATCTATCGGGTTCTGATATTTTCAATTATATACGAATAAAATATTTTTTGCAATCAATAGGAATCACGAGATCCCAGAGAGTGGAGGAATTTCTAAATAAACATCATAAATCATCTAAAAAAAGATAGTCTTTAATTAGAAGAACCTCTATCAAATAAAGAAAAATGGGAGAAAGATATTGGAGTAATTTACCAATTGGAGGAATGGTTGGAACCATATAATCAGATTAGGAAATATACACATTGCTTAGGTATGCTTGAACTACAGTACAAAATTATACACAGATGGTATAGGACACCAGTACAAATAATAAAATATAATAAAGATATATCTAATCGATGCTGGAGATGCGATAAGGAAGAGGGTAATATCTACCATATGTGGTGGGAGTGTGAAGAAATAGGGAAAATTATAACTTATCTCTCACGAATCATTAATAATATACTAGGATGCAAACTTGATATAACACCTCAAATATTTATCTTCCATATGGGACTATCAAATTTTAATAACGTACAAAAAAATTTGATAATCCAACTTTTATTAGCTTGTAAGCTAATTATAGCAAGAAATTGGAAGAAGTTTGGAATGATATCATGTGATGAATTAATCGGTCAGATTCAATATCAGTGTAAAATGGAAGAGGGCTTCTATATAAGCATATCTAAATATAAGAAATATTTAAAAATTTGGTCTCCATGGATGAAATATGCACATTCTGGGTTAAAAAAAAACCCAAAAAAAACCAAAAACAAACATATATATCTAAAAATAAGTAGATGTCTCAAAAACTATAAACTATACCAATTCTATATATTTGAGATGAATGGTAATAAATGTGACGTGGAAAATATTAACAGATGATATCTTAGTGTACTTAGTTTTCCTTTTTTGAAAGTATAATATGTTCTTAAGTAACAATATCATATAACTGAAATAAGGAAGCATTATTAATATAATGTACTAAGTTATATACTCTATATTTTGTATGGAATATTTATATGTATGTATTTTTGTATGTTTTCATAATAATAATTAAAAAAAAAAAATTAGGCAGGGCAGTTGACTTCTTTCCAATTTTAGGGTAAATCAGGTTTTCTTTATTTTTCAATAAATTTCACAGAAAGGGATACAGAAGGAAAAATAAGGGAGGGGGGAACATGGTAACAACAACACAAGGCGGCGGTCAAAGAAGGGGCACCAGACATTATTGCGGTAACAAAATTAGAAATCTCACGGCAATAGTGCAAATGCGCATAAACATCCACAGACGAGCTACAGAAAAAGACACAGCAAAATATAAAGCACCCTCAAATAAAGTGGCTGCAAACCCAGGCGTAGAGAGGAGGAAAATCAACACGCCCAAAATGACGTGGGGAGCTGTAATAGCAGCCTGGGAAACCAACAAGGAGACACCAGGCAGCAGCGCAGCAGGAAAATGCGCGCCCTCACGACAGAGGTAGTGGCGAGCATGGAAAGTCATATGCGGGCTGCATAGCAGGACACGCGGTAATACACGTCCACCACCGAGAAACGCAGTACAAGCCCAATATGAGGGAGGAGGGGAGGTAGACAGGAGGGAAAAAGACATGAGAGAAACAGACAACGGAGAAACAAGAGGGGGGCGAGAGGAGGAAGGGGAAGCAAGAGAGGAAGGGAGGTGGGAGCTGAGAGGTAGTGAAGGGGGGGAGAGGAGAAGAAAAAACAAAAGGGGGGCGGGGGGAGTGGAAGAACAAGAGACGGTAAATCGGAAGCATAGAGCAAAAAGTAGAAAAGAAAAGAAAAAAGGGGTAAAGGACAGCATAGAGCAAAAAGAGAAAAGAAAGGAAAAAAGGGGGGAAGAAAAACCCCAGCGGCCACCATTCTTTCCAATTTTACCGGCGTCTACAATCTATTTGGAAATGTCTCTGAGATGGAATGATTCCAGAAATAAGTCCTGCATTTTCTTTAAGTGCAATATGCAATAAATATAATATAAATGTATTCCGATAAATAAGGTGTGCAAATAAGCTATATTAATTACGAATACGTGCAAATAAATTTGTGCTGATATGTCAGTCAGTATATATATACACCGTATTGGCTCGAATATACATATATATACACCGTATTGGCTCGAATATAGGCCACATCTGAATATAGGCTTAAAATTTGGTGCTATTTTAAAGAAAAAAATAAATTTAAAGAAAAAATACACATTAGTGGAATGGTAAAATAGTATTTTGTCTAATGAATGAACAGGAATACATGTATTTTAACATGTTTGGTATCTATCAGTTTGTCAGCATATGTTATATACAGATGACCAATAGTCATTTTAAGGTCCCCCTTAATTCATAATGCACCTTACTTGCAGATATGCCACTCTGCCCCTGAAATACTTTATGCCCCCAGATATGCCACTCTGACACCTGAGATATGCTTTATGCCCCTAAAAATGCCCTCCCAGATATACTTTATGCCCACTAGAAATGGCCACCTGCCCCCTAGATATGCTTCTCTATCCCACTCTGCTTCCTAGCGGGTCCGGCCGGTGGACGTCTGTGCGATGCGCGCAAACAATCTCCACTGCCGGCACTTTAGCGCCTGAAGTACGAGCAGCGGGGGTTGTCTACGCACATCGCCGCAGCCGTTGAATGTCTGCGCGATACGCGTAGGCAACCTCCTTCTATTCCGCCTATGGTGGACCACCGGCGTGACATAACCTTCCGGTGCTCCACCATAGGCGCAATTTCTGGCAGCGGAGGTCATCGCGCAGATGTCCATGGCTGCCGGAGAGAAGGATCCAGGTCCCCTGCAGCGCTGCGGGGATCTAGATCCTAACCCTGCTGCTTACCCTCAGCAGGGATAAATGAAAACGGAACAAAAACACGCGCCCGGAACTGCATGTCACAAACTGTGCATCCCTGCGCAAAACCCCGAATATAGGCCACACCCCCACTTTAAAGAACTAAAGTGGAGAAAAAGGGGCGTCCTATATCCGGGCCAATACGGTATATCAAAATCTATGAGAAAATTTTTTATATACGATATCAATATACCGTATTGGCTCGAGTATAGGCCGCAGCCTAAAAGTTAGGTGCTTTTTTAAAGAAAAAATGTAATTTAAAGTGTAATAGATATGCTGCCCCCCCCCCCCCCCGAGACATGCTGCCACTCTGGCATCATATCTGGGGGGTGACAGAGTGGCATCATATCTGGGGGGGGACACTCTGACCCCCCCCAAGATGTGTCCCCCTCCCCGAAGTGCCGGCACCGGAAGTTGTATACTGTTCTGCATAGAATAGATGTCCCCCCGCCAGCCCCGGGAGTCTGCACTGGTAAGGAGGATTGTTAAAGCTTACCGCGCAGGCGAGCATAAACAACCTCCGCTGCTGGCATGTCTGCACAATGTGCTTTAACAATCTCCCTTGCCGGGACTCCCTCCGTGGGAATTCCTGGCAATGGAGATTGTTAAAGTACACCGAGCAGACGTGCCGGCAGCGGAGGTTGTTTACGCACATCGCCGCTGCGGGTGAACGTCTGCGCAATGCGCTTAGACAACCTCCCGTGCCGGCACTCCCCCCGTGGAAAGTGCCGGCAGGGGAGGCTGTCTGAGCGTATCGGAGAGTAGGATGCAGGTCCCCCGCACTGCTGCGGGGGATATGTATCCTAACCCTGCTGCCTGCCCGGCACCCGGAACTGCATGTCCCAGGCGTTGGGCGCTAGACCCCGAATATCGGCCACACCCTTACTTTAAAGACTTAAAGTGGGGGGAAAAAACTGTGGCCTATATTCGGCAAATACGGTATTTGAATAAATAAGACAATATATAAATAATAACAAATAAATTAACTTTAGTTCAGCAATGTCCAATCTAATATTATTCAGTTCATAGGAATTGTCCAAGAGACAAAAAAATTGACTATTCATAGGGAGATTCAATTAATGTTTTTCCTCCTAGGGTTAATGCCTCCACGAAGAGAGTAACAAAATGCAAATGTCCTTTTTTTAAAAACTCGGTATTTAAAGTTCTAGGGCTAATAAAAAGTGTCAGTGTTAATTAGAAAGATCAATTAAACATTTGTTTTAGTTAAAACACATGGAAGAATAGAAGTTACTAACTATAATTTATATAGATGTTTAATTATATATTAGTAATTAAATAAATAAAATAAGCACAATTCATAATACAGATAGAGATAAATAGGCACCATATGAGAATGACAAAGATGTTAAAAACAGAAACACAAATCCATTTGCAAATATTTATAATTTATTTATATAGCTTACTTGCACACCTTATTTATTGGTATACATTTTTATTATACTTATTGTACTTTAAGATAGCGCATGACGTATGATATATGTTTACACAGGAGCTCATCACTATATTTTTCTTTTTTTTTCTACATACAGTAAATAAAGTAGTCAGATGCCCCCCATCTGTCCCGGCTGTCTCTACCTCTGTCCTGCTTTGCCATGGCCGTAGGAAGGATGAGGCGAGAGAGGCACTCGACTGGGGCACAGCTGTGAGGGGGCACACAGCCGCCCGATCAGCAGCTGCAGGACTGGTTGGGGAGATCACAAACCCCGTCTAACCGGCCCAACATTAGGGAGTGCAAGGTCTGTCACTTGAGACCTCGGCTTCCGTGTTCCCTAATCACTATGAGCTGGCAATTGATGCCAAGCTCCGGGATATGACATCGTTCCCCCTGCGCTCTGCATCATTAGCCACCGCATAGTGATGAGGGAGCACTAAAAGCAGAGGCTTGGAGTGAAAGACCTCACACTCCCACCACAGGGTGGAGGATGAGAAAGGTAAGAGATGGGGAGAAAGTTATGTAAGGGCAGTGTATGTGTATATGTATATGTGTGTTTACGTGCTGGTGTTAGTAAAGGCAGTGTGGATGGGCAGCTGTGTGTAAGGGCAGTGTATGTATATATGCGTGTTAATGGGCAGGGGTGTGTAAAGGCAGTGTGTTTATGAGTAGGCTAATATTAGCTTTTTTTTCTCTATAAACAGTATCTGCTGCTGTGGACTACTCATCCAATGATGCTCAGCCAGCATCATGGCAATCATGGGAATTGTAGTTCACAGCTAACAGCTGCAGCTTTACTGTTGACTGCACTTTTTTTTTCCCCTTTTTCTTTCTTTAGAAAACTTTATTCATCAACAAAATGAATACAGCAAGCAGGTAAAAATGTCAAGGGTTAACGGTCACAAATATGGTAGCATCATAACACAGTAGGCCCATGAAAAGATAAAGAATACAGACATTAAATCTTAAACAATAGCAATCAAGACCGTATCACAAGCCGGAAATCAATAGCAGTTGCAGACGCATGAGTCAAGGAAACAGAAAGATGCATTACATAGCAAAATAGAGGTAGCAAAAGGACACCCTTGAAACAATCAAATTGCATAACAAACACAAAATAAAACCCCAAAACAAAACCCAGCCGTCCATTCGCCACATCAGATGTCAGCACGGTCTGTATAACTGAATCAAGCATACCAAAAAGTCACTGTAGACAATGCAGAGAGAAAGTCAGGAACTTAGAACCCACGACTCACATAGTCCCCAACCAGAATCAAAGCATAACACTAAGCCCTCACACCAACAGTTAAAATGTCCCAATTAGTCTTGTATAGGATCCTGTTGTTGCATTGTCGCTTCCATGTACCAGGGAGTTGTAAGAAACATCAGTTTATTTATTTATTTATTTTCCCCCTAAAATCAGGGAAAATATGATAGTGTAACCTCTCTAAAAGTACCTGATTTTGTCTGCTTTATGTGTTGGTATTATTTTTTGTATAGCATAAAATATACTCAAACATTGCCCAAATATCGACGATGTTTCCGTATGACTGGAGATCCGATTACCTCACTTACCTGGGGATTCGTCTCACTAAATCTGTTCACACTTTGGCTAAAGTCAACTACCAACATATCTGGCGCACAATTAAGGATGATCTCCTTCGCTGGTCCAAATTTGAAATTTCGTGGGCCGGTAGGATTGTCTCCTTCAAGATGAACTCCTTACCGAAATTGCTCTACCTGTTCCGGATGTTGCCGGTTCCTATATCGCCTGCCCTCCTCCGTGAAATTCAGTCGATTGTTTCCGCGTTCATCTGGGCCGACAAGAAAGCCCGGCTCTCTATTCGTCTCCTTCAACGACCTAAAATGCTAGGAGGCCTGGGAGTCCCGGAGTCCCGGTTTGTCACTATCCACAATAATCGGAGTCATCTTGTTGGGTGTCTCAGCCGGAGCAGGCAATACGTATGTATCATCAGGGTTAATTACTGGGTACAGTGACACCGTCGGAACGGTCGTTGTGGGTAACGGGGCCGGGGGTAGGCCTAGACCTGGGGCGTTGTCTGGCGTTAAAGATGGCGCCGAAGGGAGGCCTGAGCCTTGGGCGTTGTCAGGGGTTAAAGATGGCGTCGTCGTCTGCGCAGGATATTGCACAGAAGGCTGAGTAGGAAGTGGGCTGGGACCTCCCCCTGTCAGAGACTGGTAACTTTCCACTACAACTGGTTGGTAAGGTGGGTCACAAGATGGTGCCGACGCCTGTTTTTGACATGACATGGTGGCCAGATCAGGAAGGGGGCGAGGCGCCTTACAATACTGACACAAGGGACCTGATGTCACTGCATTACAGGCTGGACAGCTCCACCCCTTATCCAACAACTCGGCGCCATTATAGGGCGGTGGTGTATGCGATACTGGAATTTTACACAAATATCTTGAATGTTTTTCATCATACATTTCTTCACCACTTAGCGATTTAAATTCTTTGCTACAATCTAGCCAAATCCTGACCATATCTTTCAGTACCTCATCGCTCAATTTTCCTGCCATTTCATTTAGGAGGTTTTGCCAGGTGCAAATCGATAAGGTTCCTCCTTTCGGTATCTTGTACCGTTTTTCCAACTTGGATAACTGCTTAATGTACTTTTTCCCTCGTCTGTTGGCAACTAATTGGGAGGGTGTACAAAACCCACTTGGAACGCTGTTATCGTTCCCCATTCCGTAGCCGCCTCGTAACCTTGTCCGCAACCGTCCGAAACCTTCTGACACGAGACACACACACACTGTAGTAATATTTTGCACTGGGGACAGGCGACTGGGCTGTCCAAAATAGTGTTAGTCTTACGGCACCGTCTGGGATCAGAGCAACTGGGTTGATCAGGTGTAGACTTGTAACACTTCACCGATTCCTCCCTACTACAGTGTGTTTGCCAGAATGGGAGGCACCACAGTTCAACAAGTGATTATACAGTATATTTACATGGGGTTCTTTTATTGCCTCTTGAGGGTGCGTCTACCACCGAGTTCCCTCCTCCGAATAAACACGTAAGTGACGAGAGACACACAAGGTATATAAGAAACAATCTTACCTTGTAACTGGGTTGCGATCCCAGGGTCTAATTGTCAGCTCACGGCGTCTCTCCCCGGGAGGGACCCCCGATGGGTACGGCTTCCTCGAGCCCCACGTTGGGCGCCAACTGTTTTGGATGCTTTTCAATAAAGCCTTTCTTCAATTGTTGAACTGCTCCAAATTATATGAATATAGATGTACGTGCACGGAGAGAGAAATAAGACACACGACACACTCTGGGTCAGGTCCAAAATCAGTCTGCTTTATTATGTTTAGGATATAGGTTATATAGTGTCCAAAAAGAAGGAAGTCTTAACACGTAAATCACATTAATTGGTTATTCCTTAAAACTATGCGGACATAGGCAGAAAATCGTTACAAACAAACAAGCATTAAGCAATGTTAAGCAATTTCCTGTAACTAGAACAAAATGCTAGCCGAACATCCTTGTGGTTAGCAAGACAAACATGAATGTCCTAAAATACTGCTACTTGCGTCTCACATATTTGCGTGAGGTTTGACCCTTTATACTAGTCAAAGCCAGCGTATATTCATTAGAACTATAAGCGTTTCTTGCTGATATATAGTTATAGAACTGGGTTCCATAACAAAATTATTTGGCTGCTGCCCTCACACACACTCTCCAGCTGTTCTCTGCTGCGGCGCGTGTGGCGTGGGTTGACCTTGAAACTGCTTTCGCTCGACCGTGGGCCCTGAGAGACTTACTTTGGCTTCCGAAGTCTGTTCGTCCACCGCTGCTGCATCTTTTACCCACCTCCAAATTGTCGCTATCCTTGTGAGACAAATACCGTACCACTCTTGGGTTTCCATCTACCTTATCTGCATATGCGCCCATTATGGTTTTACGCTCCCTACTGCCTCATGTCTCCGTTGACTCTTGGCTGCAGGCTGGTGTCCTGACCATTAACCATCTTCTTTCACAAGGTCATGTCTGCTCTTTCCAGGAATTAAAGGCGGCCTATTCCCTCACCAATAAAGATTTCCTGCAGTTTCTCCAATTCCGTCACGTCATTCAGAAATACTGGAAACCTACCCTATCTACGGCCTCCATGCCTCCTGTTGTTAAGCTTTGCCTTCAGGCTCCCGTTGTCCCGCATGCCATCTCCGTCTGCTATGCTGCTCTGCTGGACTGTGCGCCCGATAGTAAGCTTCCGTATATGGAGGCTTGGGAAAAAGAGCTTCAGTGTTCCTTTGCTGTTCAGGATTGGTATGCGGCCTTAGATCAGATTCGTGGTGTATCCAGAAATGCTACCCATTTTGAAACAGATCGTAAAGTCATATTTCGCTGGTATTATGTCCCTGCTAAGCTCTCCAAGATTTTTCCGTCTGCCTCCCCTTTGTGCTGGAGACTGTGTGGCCACAGGGGGACGATGGCTCATATATGGTGGGACTATCCTCAGTTGTCTACTTTTTGGTCTGAAGTTTTCGCACTCATTAATCATCTGCTCCCGGTTCCTATTGTCTCCTCCGTCTCGGTCGCCCTCCTAGACATGCTCCCTTCTGACTTAGATTCCCCATGTCGTAAACGCCTCATGCATCTCCTCCTGGCTGCTAAGAGTTGTATTGCTAGGAAATGGAAGTACCCTACGCCTCCTTCCATACGTGAGGTTATCTACTCTGTCGCCACTACCCGTACGTACGAATGTATGGCCCACTCGGCCTTGGGTACCTCCCATGTTTTCCAGGCTACTTGGGATAGGTGGGATGATTTCTATCTTACCTCTTTTCGTGGTACCCCTCCTGGTTTTCTGCTCCACGACATGCGTACTCCATGGAGCTTGAAAGCTGTTCGTTCGTTTTAGGCTCTTCTCTTTCTTTTCTTTTCTTTCTTTTTCTTTTCTGCTCCCTCCCTTCCCTTCTTTCCTGTTTTCCCTTGTCCCTCCCTTTCATGGACAGGTCATACGTG
The DNA here is from genome assembly GCA_009364415.1 of Spea multiplicata. Classification (NCBI taxonomy): domain Eukaryota; kingdom Metazoa; phylum Chordata; class Amphibia; order Anura; family Pelobatidae; genus Spea; species Spea multiplicata. Next base: position 13,901 of record VKOC01049326.1, read on the forward strand.
GTCCTTATTCCGATGCAGCTTGCCACCGATTGTATACTCCTTTTGTGTATCTGGCTGCCTTGATGTTTATTGCATTTTCTGCTGCTTCTTTGATCATCGACTATGTATCTGTGTAGCGCTACGTTTTCCTTGCTATCTGGCCGGGTTCTGTTACTCCGCTCTGTGGTGTGTTGTACTGTATTGGTCTGATGTTTACTGATTTCGGTACAGTCTTATCTTTTGTTTTTGTCCATGCATTTCCTTTTGTTTGTTATGGAAAATCAATAAATTTCAAGTGATAAAAAAAAATATACTCAAACTTGCACAGATAAGAAGAATGTTGAAGCACTAAGACAATTGCCCATATGAACGTATGATCTTAATAGTAGATGGTAATAGATCTACTGTAAGAATTGGGCCGTACAAGGGATTTAATTAATATATATAAATATATATATATCTTCTGTAGTTGGTACTAATTTGGTTATAAAATATTTTGTTTTGCACAGATATGAGGAATGTTGAAATACTAAGATAATTGTTTATATGAACGTATAGTATATGGTAATAGACCTGCTGTAAGAAATGGGTTGCACAAGGGATCTAATTTTTTCCTTTTTTTTTTTCTTTCTAGTTTTCCCCATTAATAATCAGGGAATAATATACCACGGAAATGTTACTACTGCAACTGGCCTTGCACATTATATGGAGCTGTCACTAACAAGTCTATAATATAAAATGCACTTTGTTTATTATACACATGATGAATTTAGAGACACTAAGATAATTATACACACACATTTAGGATTTTGTAGTACATGATAATAGACATAATAGACTTAACACAAGATATAGGGTATATTATACACACACGCCCAGCTATAGGATCTAAATTTTGATAACTGACTAGTGCTCCTTAAGGAGCAGTATTAGTGAACATGAATAATGGAAAATCATCAATATGTTCATAATTCAGAAAGCATTGTGCTTAATAGAGATATGATGAATTTTGAAGTACTTACTCACTTTAATACTTGGGGACCACTATAGGGTGGTAAGCAACATATTTATATATCTACATCTACTTATAGTACTCACAAGTTCAAACTTTTTTTTTCTTGCTCAGATAAATGAAAATAGCTAATTTAATAAATAATAGCAGCCCTAGACTCTAAATGCCATAGTTACGATGGCAATATTTATTCGCATTGAAAAAAGGGGATATATTGTGGATATAAGTGGAGACATCAGGGGATGTCCCACTTATCATTTTTAAGTGTTAAATGTTTTATATGTGGATTCATATCTCTGTTTTATAATATACTATTATTACGGGATTCAACTGGGGTTACATAATTTTTCTAGATTAAATAGATATGATAAGATTTGGCACAATAAACACTCAAGGTCTTAATTCCGTCCAAAAAAAGCCATAGTACAACAGAGAAACCCATTGGCGGCTTATGGATAAAACTGATATAAACAATCAAAGATTTCCCTTCTCCATAAAAGCTTCATTGAAAACAAATAAAAAAGAGGGGTGGCTATTCTATTTTCTAAAGGACTAGATTTGAAACTCAAACACGTAAAAACTGACCCTGAGGGAAGATTTATAATAGCAATAGTATAAATTAATAATATGCTATTCATATTATTTAACCCCTTGATGACAATTGCCGGTCCTGGCACGACACGTAAAAGCATGTGCTTTATGACAATTGACGTGCCAGGACCGGCACGTCATTAAACGGGTGCAGAAAGCGATCTGTTTTCGCTTTCTGCACCAAAAAACGTTGCTGAAT
>VKOC01049332.1:0-25789 GCA_009364415.1 Spea multiplicata
CCCCCCCCCCCCCCCACCAACCAACATGGTCTTATGCAGCTAGAGTCTTCACATAGTGTTTGCTTCACAATATTATCTTTGTTAAAGTACTAAACAGTCAATAGGACCTCAGATTCTATAATTTATATGTGTAAGATGCAGTGTTGAACCTAAACAGCATAATCAACTTGCAGATTTTATTGAAGAGCAGAGCGTTTAAGACTGGGTAAACTATGAATACTGCACTTGACTGCCTTTTTGCTCTTAAGGGGAACTGTTGCCGTCACACACGTTAGTCTGCTTTCAACAAGCTTTTAAGCTACAGCTTGTTCTTTGTGAGGGCGCCCGTATAATTTTGGATATCCGGTTAAAAGTTAGTCTCGTGGAAGCTGAGATGTATCCAAGGTCTGCAGTTCCAGCATAATCTAATCAATGGCCTCTACATTGGAGTCTCAGTGTCCCAACATTCAGCAGTTTATTTTGGAAGAGATGAGTTAATATGAATAGATGGGGGGGTAAGAATAGTGTGGCAGAGTTAGAGGATTAACAAGGGAAAGGGGGCATGGTAAACGAGTGCCCCATCCTTGTGCACACTAGGGTCAAAAACCAAACGTGAAAAACATTGTCCCCATCTGAAGCCAGAGAGTCATGTACCTAAAGCCTAGTACATAGTCATACTCACAGAAAAGCAAACAGATGCAGATAACATGGAAGGGGGTTATTTTTCTATAAAGCCTTACATAATACTGGTAATTTCAGTTCAATTATCTTAAAAAGTCAAGAAGTCTTAAACATTCTGTTCCATTAACAGCTGCGATTTTGCTTTTGAAATTCAGCAATTATTGTGTTCAGCATCATGTATAGCCTCCCAATACTTCAATCAGAACCACGCAGCGACTTCTTTATGAAAGGCAGGTAAAATCTTGACGTAATGGAAACAAGGTTGCAACGGCCGAGTTACCATATATGACATCAATACTATCCAAATAAAAACAGTTCTTGGCAGTAGTGGACTCAATGGGGGGGGGGGCTAATCCGTACTGGTTTTTGTTTCGTGTGATAATTAAAGGGACAGTCTAATGTCAGATACTTCTAATGGAGAAGCTTACTGGTGTAGGTCCTACAGAACACATAGCTTTAATCTGTGAGGGCAGGTTTCATCAAGTTTGATGGCTACACTGAAATAGTTAATGCCATAAGTGGGTGCCAAAGTATAAATGATGTGATAACATGTAAATGTCAAACAAACAATCAATGCACAACTGCCAGGGCCCCAGTACCACATCTTGTTAGATTACACAAAAGTATGTGAAACTAGCAAAGAATGTTACATGTGTTCTGGCAGTGGCAATGTGTGAAGAGCACTTTCATCAATGAAAGCTCTCCAAATATTCCCTGCACTATTAAAGAATCAAACTACATAGGGCCAGATCAGTTTACCCTACAGCATTTAGTCTCAGTAAACTTCGCTCCAGGCGGCATTATGTCTTGGACCGGCCCTGGTGATTTGACCTCATTAAGCCTCTGGAAACCAAATGCTTACCAAAATGTTACAAAAGTTGAATATCATCCAGCTGCGAGGACATCACAAGGAACCATGAAGCCATTCTTATGGAAGAATAGCATTGTGCATACGATTAGCATTAGATCTGCTTTACATCTGTACTGGCATAATAGGTACTCCTTAAACAATGAGTAATTACAATTAAATCACACACAGTATAAACCCTAGCTGTTCATAAATAGCAAAGTCGACAACCCTCAATTTCATTCCTTATCTAGTGGCCTACAAAGGATCTCCAGGGCTATAACCTCTTTAAAAGATTCCCATTTGGCTGCTACCGACAGACTAAAATTGCCCAAATCAAAACATGGCAATTGTTTCCATTGCCACGCCACTAAAACTAAATATTCTTATAGTGACATTTTTTTTTTTTATTATTACTTCTCTTACCCCATGACATTTTTAGATAGTCTATACCATTTTGTTAGATGTGCCCCTTGAGTGGCTTTTAAACTTCTCTACTAGTGCCCAGGTGTGGAGAATTAAAATGTCAAATGAGATTATGTCAGAGGCCAAAAACGTCCACATCTATAGTATAGCGTTCACATAAACCTTTTGAACCAACTGCATTAACATGTTTGTACATTATTTACTCTGAAAAGCAATGTATTACCCTCTATGACCAATGAACATGGCTCGCTTCCATGTCACATAGGTTTATTGAAATTTAAGGGTACAGCCAGCTTGTTTGCAACGTCACACAATCTTTATAAATAAAAGTACAGAAAGTTCTTGTGATCCGCTTTAAGTCTCATGTTTTATAGCTGCTGTGAACTGACCCTTTGCAATTGCAATGACCAGTCTACTCTAGTAAAGGTTGGGACGGCGTGTAGGTCTACTTGTGGAGTCGAGAACATCAAGTATTCTGTGCCAAGAGAATACACACAATTCTTTACCGACAGGCCTAGGTTAAGACCTGGATGGGATTTTTTACTGTCCCTGGTATGACAACCAACAGAAGGCTCATAAGTTTTACTCCAGGGCCCAGTGGATTCTATCACTATCCCAGTCCTTTAAATTGTATATAGTGGTGTCACTTCCTACATTTTACAGTTCACTACAGTAAACAATTTATGCTGTATGTTAACAAGGGGCAAGTGGCTCCTTCTACCTCGGGGCGGCAGATAAAGCCTAGCAGCCCCAGCCTCCCTCCCAGTAAACCTTTTACACACCATAAACACTATTCTTCCTCGTCTTCCTCGGGCAGCCATAAGGAAAGCCACCAGGTATTCATGCCATTAGAGCAGCAATGTCCACTATCAGGCACTGGTAAGTGAACAGAGTATTTTTGTGGCAAAAAAGCTATATCTTTCTTAACTTTGTTAGGCACATAATGGCCAAGAAAACAAATAAAAGTGTTGCTCCCATTTAGAGCTGTAACACTCCCAGGTTCTGGTAAATAGCGACTTTAATAGTGCCACACTAGAAGGAACACACAATGATGCCTTGGCATATCTCCATATAATATGGGTACAGAGGATTAAGACGCTCTAGGGCACCAGGCAAATCCACCAAATAAGTTTTCCTGCCCCACATGGTGAAATACTGCATATTGACGTTTGCCTACCTCCCAGTTACAGTAGCCTGCCCAGTCTATCTATAGCTATTTGGCCGGTGGCAGTGTGAAAAGATCAGCCATTAGCACAAAGCCATCCGTCATTGTATGGCAAGCAGGTTTTTGCCATTTCCAAGCAGTATATGCATTGCTCAGGAATTCAAAGTGCCTTTCCCAAAGATGTCCAAAAACATTTCTCCATATTATAAGCAATTATGCAGCACCCTTGGTCACATGTGATGCAATGATAGTACAATGTTCTGAGGTTGCCAGGTCATGAGAACGAGCTTCTCATACTGAATCATGGACTCACATGAAACAAATTATAAACATTACCGTTTATACAACTTGCAATACTTACATACAATGTTTCCTTAACATATAGAGGGAGATCCCTTTTGAAAATCATCAGTCTTCCCACCAGAGATAAGCGTCTGAGATTATTCTGCATCATGGAGCAAGCACCTATTTGACATTACTGCACCTCTGTGTGCAGGGTAAAGGGGGATAGAAAACCCCTTAAAATGAACACTAATCTACACCAACCAGATGAATCAGAAAAGATACTGTTCCCACAAATCCTGTAGCGCTGACAACTTCAAGGTATTCTGGGTAGGCATGTGGACACTAGCTTAACAATGTTAATTTTTGCCTCTATAGCCACTTTATACATAGACCTATTACGACAATGCCCTAGTTGAATTCTAATCTAGTTGGAAATGTTGGCTTGGAACTTGTATTAGAGTTGGCCTAATCTTATCAACATGAATTACCACTTAACAAATGCCAAGAATACCATTTGCTATCCTACCACAAGTGTTATTAAAGAGAAGAACAAAGTATTAGTTGTAGTAAGGCATCTGTAGTACAACCAGAAAATATAGTAGTGACAATTACCACCCTGATCCATGTTTAGCAGATTGATAATCCAACCCTCTAGTAAACCTGGTCATGGAGTGCCATAAAAGATGGTAGCCTATAGTGGAGTGGAGAGACAATACAGTAAATCCTGTACACTGAGTAGATAAGTCCTGTGGACCAGGAACTCCAGTACAGCAGAGACTTTCAGATCTTCGGCCAGAATGTTCCTCTAGATCTGAGCATGTTTGCAGGATTCACTAAATGACCTTTCCAAGTAGCAAAGTCACCACAGCCTTCATGTGTGTCTTATCTGAAATGCTAAGCCTTCGAGTTAGCAGCTGTTCTGTTACCTGCAGTTCAACTTAATGTTACCATGCTTAACATTTAGTCACAAGATCTTGTCCAATATTAACACGCAAGCAAAATACAGTACTGAGTCACAGCTCAGGCTGACAGCAGGTGCACTCTAGGCCACCTTCTCCACACGGTGCAGGAAAGGAAAAAAAAGGGGATTACTGCACCTGTAACTCTAGAATACCCGGTGTAAAAACCAAAACCCCAAATGTTACGGGTAAAAAGGTTTGCATTAACCATTTCCTGTCAATGGTGCTTTTAGGTAAACTTTGCAGCCCCCTTCACAAGGTTAAACCCACCCAACAGATTTCCATTATTTAGCCAGTGACCTCCAGTAAGGAAGCAATTCTGACATTACACAATTAAGAGCTAACGTTTTTAGTAAAAAATATTGGGCCTTGGTTTCTAAGAGCCCGTGGCCCTTTAAAAGACAATACCCTGGAATTTTGAAGCAACTTCGTACTTTTAATCACACCAGGATTCTGTTGGTGGCTGTATTACAAACAAACATACAAAGAAGAGATTAAGCCTATTTTTCTTCAGTACACTTGTGTATTTTAAACAAATTGGCAACTGATGTATATACTTCGAAATTTAACTACTTTCACATTAAGGGAACCCTAGTTTACGGTGTGAATGGTACTAGAGCTTCCAAGTCAATCAGAATCTGACTTTATGAATGAAAAGGAAAGGCTTGTTGTTTTTACAAGACAAAGCTACTAAGCAATTTACTAGAGGAGCCATTTATGGGTTTAGCAACACCTAGCACAGGTGTTTCAGATAAAGGAAGTCTCAATGACTTCAAGCGTCATTCCAAGTCACTTACAGGGGTCAAGGGAAAGGACATTCAACCCATAGGAAGGCGGTGAAGGGTTACTAGAGGCCGGCACCATTACACACAAACTCCACATTCAAAACTTTCCCATACCATGTGCAAGATGCACGGATCAAAAATAGAAACACAGATCGTATTTCCCTGCCCATTATACAGCACTGTGCGCAATAAAGCCATTTAACAGGAAATAAAAAAAAGGAGAGTCCCTGATAGCAAAAGGGATAAAGCAGGCAGCCCCAGGAGGCAGTGACCCTTTGGAAACTGGACTCTTCTCGCCCATACAGCTTGTTAACCCTTACATGCACCGGTTTCATTTTGATCTGGCCTGTGATTACCAGGGTTGTCGGCAAATGATTACTTAGTAGACATACACAATAGTGCATTGTATTACAGTAGGCTGCTTGTGGACATTTAAACTGACACCAGTAACGGGACTTAAAGGGTGTGCGGGGGGAGGGGGGGCATTAAGATCGGAAGACAACACCGCAATCAAAGCATAATATAATTAGTAGCCAGAAAGCCACAGCGCGTCTGTAGCAGGGGAAGGATTAGTAATATTTAACCCCTTCCCTAACAGGTAATGTGTGAACGATCTGCTGCTAGGAAAGGGGGAAAAATGGCATTTGCCGTGCACTTTAAATAGATAAGAGCCGATACACAGTTACCTATAGGCGCACATAAAGGAAATTAGTTTCCATTCCCCATAAAGTAATGAGCTTCATTGTCTTTCCCACTCCGCAGAGGGGGTTAAACGTTAGCGGCAGACATCAGGACGGTGCTGGAGAATGGAGACCTGAAATATAGGTCTGGATACTCACCATGAACCCAGCCGAGCTCCGGCCGCAGACAGCACGCAATAACCAGTAGCAACAGCACAACCCCCCTAGAACAGGACCCGTTCATCTCTCTGCACCCCGCAGCACCCAGCCCTCCTGGAAGCCAGCTGGAGGAGGAGGGCGCACACATGAATCGAGGGTGTCAGGGAAACACCACCCTCCCTTTGTAATTCCGTATAGCAGTCCGCCGCTTTCCCCTTTAAGGAAGATACAGATCCCGTTTTAATTGACACGTTCCGTGGAGCCCCAGAAATAAATCCACCGCGGAGAGCGACTTGATCCCAGGATGGATGGGAAGGTGCTGTTTGGCTGACATGCACAGATCCCTGTCAGGGGGGCGGAGAGGGAGAGACGTGCAGTTGGAGGCGACTCCACAAACGCTCCTCTTATAGCAGCGGCGGCAGCTGGATTTGCAGCAGGCGGCGTGAAGATGAGGATCTGGAGCGGCAGGCGGCGCCCCCGAGCACTCCCCGGCCCCCGCACACATGCACGGGATCTCTGTGATCCGGCCGTGGCGTGGATTACCCGATCCGGGAATCCCCATAGCCCGCTGATGTGTTGCGCATTCTACGATGAGAAGGAAGGCTCATCGCACGTGGTCTATCGCACAGCGAGCGTGCGCCTGGTACTAATGGTCTTGCGTGGGGGGGCACATGATGGTATGTGATGGCGCTACAGTGTGTATCGGGCACAGTGACACCACGGAGCGTGTGTGCATTATTGTCGGGGGGTTGGCTGTACGCTGTCCTGGATGTGACCTGGTGGACTTGCTTGATTGTCTGATGATGGGCTGTTTGTATACCCAGCACTGTGCACTGACAGGCTGCGTGATGTGTCCTTGAATTGCATGATAATGAAGGTCTCTGAAGCATTTACTGGGGCAAATATTTGGCAGATGAGTGAGACTGAGATATCAGAGACTGAGTCTATGTGAGAAGAACAGCTGATTCGAATAGACATCTACATGGAATTTATAGCAGTGTGTGTGTCTGAATTCAGTGTATTCAATAAGGTAATAATAATCTAACACTAGAGAGTTTGCAGCTTAGGTGTAATGAATGCAAGTTTTACTTTACGGTGAGGGTGGTGGATAAGTGGAACAGTCTCCCAGCAGAAGTGTTAGGGGCTAATACAGTAAAGGAATTTAAACATACATGGGATAGGCATAAGGCTATCGGGAATCTAAGACGAGGCCAAGGACTGACAAAGGTTTGGATCTTTACATAAGGAAAACATGAGCAGACTAGATGGGCCCAATTGTTCTTATATGCCATCGAATTTTATGTTTTGACATATCACCCACTTGCTCATTACGGCGCTGTGTCTGTGAGCTAATGCCGCGATGACACTAAATTTATGGGATTTATTCACTTAAAGAAGAGTTAGCCATTGAGGTTTCCAACACTGACAGAATTATCCAGCAGCTGAGCTAATATATAGTTCAGTGTAAATACATTATACTAGGCCAGCCAAGCTCTTCCTGCTGCAGAAACTTAATGCGCATGGTCCTTCATAATGTGTAGTTTAGTAAAGATCTGAAACCACAACTGTCCTTCAAACTCCCTGTCAATTTTCCCTTTAGTGAATAGTGTCCTTTATAATAATTTCAAGAATTCTGTGTAGAGAACACTGTTAACGTATATGGGGAGTCTGAATCATTCTATATTGACTTACAGTTTAACTTCAATGGGGCAAGGGGGGCAGTTGTCCCAAGCACTACAAGGTGAGGGACATGCTTGAGCTTCTCAGCAGCAGTACCCTAGCACCATCTTCTGCTTCCAGAAGAGGATGTGGATTTGGCACGGGGCAGGACCTCCGACTATGATTGATCTCAGTATATTGTTGAGAGTAGAATCTAGATTGGAAGGAGTCATGGAAAGAGTTGGAATAAAGAAAGCTGATTATATACAAGCTGTTCAAGGAGGTTGGAGATGAGAGGAAGTAGTCGGATGGGGCGTTAGTTTGACATACCAGTAGGGTCCAAGGATTGCTTTTTTCGAGATGAGAGTTATGGTGGCATGTTTGAGGGGGGATATCAAGGATCCACAGGAGAGGAATGAATAAAAGATCTTGGGTAGGTTTGGAACAAAGTGGACAAGAGTGAGACTGGATACATTTGGAAGAGAACAGGTGGTTGGATCTATGGTGTGCAAACCTAATAATTCAGTTCCCCGAACCAACACAGAGTGATTGCATTTGCCTTCTTCTTAACATTACAATATGGGCATCTGAAATTGTTAGCCCAAAATATGTCAAATGAATGTAAAAAAGGGCGTTGTGCCAGTGAACAATTTTATGATACGTTTTTATTTCTTTTGCTTCTGCTCCCTTTCACATTGTAAGTGGTTACAGGAGAGGCATGACTAAAAATGAGGGTTACTCCTATTTCATGGTCAAAGAAGAATAAATCTTCCTTACTGGCAAACATTTATAAGTTTATTTGGCAAGGCATATGACCAGGGCCGGATCTACCATGGAGCAGAGTGGGGCAATTGCCCCAGGCTGCACTTTTGAAGAGGCGGCAATTTTAAAGCAGAGGAGAGAGAGGGGCGCCGAGTGGTTTTCGCCTACCCGCTCGGCGCCCTCTCTCCTCGTCTCGGTGCCGGCTTGTAATGCTGAGCGCCGGAAAATGACGTAATTTCCGGTGCTCAGCAGTAAAGCAGCGGTCACCGTTGCAGAGCAGGGAGATTTGCCGCAGGACTGCTGAAAGGTAAGTGCAAAGGGAGGGGGGATAGGGTAGATAATAGGGAGGGAGAGGAAATGACCCCTGGCGTCGCGGGGCATTTTAAACTTCGCTCCAGGCGGCATTATTTCTTGTGCTGGCCCTGCATGTGACCAAGGATGCTCCACCAGCCCACATAGTAGGCCTCAGCCTTCCTGACATACAAGCCTACAAGATACGTTATGTTACTGACTGAAAATTGGGCATGGAATAATACATGGCTACCTCCACTGAACAACAGTTACTTCCTAAGGTAGATTTAACAAAAATGTTATGCAGCAACAGATCATTTCCTGCGCTGCCCGCATTTCAAATGAGTCATGGCTACTTCGTTAAAATCATTAAAATCAAATCTATAGATATTTTAATGTGGGGCGTAAGATTCTCTGCACAGAGAGCTACTATTAGTCTTAATTGTCTTTCCTTAAGTCAGCCACAGACAGAATTCTAACCCTTGATTTTAAAATTTTAAACATATTTCCAAAAACGTGTTTTCAATTTTGTTGGCCTAAAGGTGCCATGTTCTGCACACACAGCATATAGATAATGAACCATTTGTCATCCCACAATGCATTGTGTGGAATAAATAACTCGGACATATGTCGGTATAAAATCTTTTTATTTTTATATTCTCTAGCAGGCTGGCTGGCTGGCAGAATATATCACCATTCTAGTGCAAAGCAGTGGAAGTGGTGCAATTACCATAGCAACTGGTGAAATTTTCCTGCTGGTTTGATCTACTTTTACCACCGTGGAATTTCACTTTGCATAAAATTCAATATAACTCGCTACAAAAAGAGCATTTGTTGAAGAATGCTTGGCACTTTTTATTATAATAATGACCAGTCTTTTATTGGAAAGTTGTGGCCTAGTTTTCAAAGCCAGCATGAAGTTGCATCAACTTTAAAGTTAAAGTGCAAAACAAGTATATTGGGGTATTTTTTCGTTTTAGGTGTCTTTTTAAGATCTTTTATAAAGTTGTATACACCAAATATTCTAGAACAGAGGGACATTAATAAAACAAAGTGGAGAAAGGGAATATGGGTCTCAAGCAGAGTCATTTTCTTCTATACAAGATCATTGAATTCTAGATAGGCTTTCTAGATATAGGAAACAGACACTCACTGGCCACTTTATCAGGTACATCATGCTAGTACCGGGTTGGAACCCCTTTTGTCTTTAGAACTGCATTCTTCGTGGCATACTTTCTACAAGGTACTAGAAACATTGCTCAGAGATTTTGGTCCATATGTCGACTGCACATCCATGATGGAAATCTGCCGTTCCACCACATCCCAAAGGTGCTCTATTGGATTGAGATCTGGTGACTGTGCAGGCCATTAGAGTACAGTGAACTCATTGTCATGTTCAAGAAACCAGTTTGAGATGATGTGAGCTTGTGTCCCCCACACCATTACACCACCACCTCCACCAGCAGCCGGAACTGTTCATACATGGCAGGATTGGTCCATGCTTTTATGTTGTTCACGCCAAAGTCTGACCCTGCCATCTAAATGTTGTAGCTGGAATTGAGACTCACCAGACCAGGCAACATTCTTCCAGTCTTTCATTGTCCAATTTTGGTGAGCCTGTGCGAATTGTAGCCTCAGTTTCCTGTTCTTAGCTTACAGGAGTGGCACTCGGTGTTGCCTTGTGCTGCTGTAGACCACCTGCTTCAAGGTTCGCCGTGTTGTGCATTCAGAGATGGTATTCTGCATGGCTTGGTTGTAAAGAGGGGTTATTTGAGTCACTGTTGCCTTTCTGTCTATCAAACCAGTCTGCCCATTCTCCTCTGACCTCTGATCAACAAGGCATTTTCATCCACACAACTGCTGCTCGCTGGATATTTTCTCTTTTTCTGAGCATTGTCTGTAAACCCTAGAGTTGGTTGTGCGTGAAAATCCCAGTAGATCAGCTTTTTCTGAAATACTCCGATCAAAGTCACTTAAATCCCCTTTCTTCCCCATTCTGATGCTCGGTTTGAACTTCAGCAAGTTGTCTTGACCACGTCTACATGCCTAAATGCATTGAGATGCTGCGTGTGATTGGCTGATTAGCTAACAAGCAATTGAACAGGTGTACCCAATTAAAGTGGCCAGTGAGTTTATGACCCTGGTAAAGTGAATTCCATTTTTGCAAGAATAAGACCCTGGTGGCTTTAAAAGCACTGCTATGTAGCCATTTGGGCTACATTATCTGGCCATTTGTAGTGAAATATATGGCATCAATTCTACTACCTACGACTCCTCAGAAAGATGATCTATCAGCCAACACTTAAAAGCTGAATCTGAAAACATAAAAACTGCAGGCTGAGAACATAAAATATCCTTCCCCTGGTATAATCTGTGATTCTTATTCAATTGAGAGATACCAAAAACAGGGTATCTCCACCACAAGAGCTAAAGTAATTATATTATTATTGCTGTGTCTTGTTAGCAATGTTCATTTAATCTTATTATTCCTGTTCATGAATATTAATTTTTTGAGCGTCACAGGATTCTGAAAAGCATGGCATGGCAAAAGGTTTGTGAAATCTTGTTGCCCAACCCTCCGGCATACAATGAGTTAAAAGTGTTTGTATGTGCTTTCTTCTAAAACCTGTATTTATATGTTAATTTTGTGTTGGGGGGCCCCTTCTTACTTTGTGCCCTGCCAATGTCTATTGCTGTGAATTATCTTGAGCATCAGATGTGTACTGTTACCCCTTTTGAATTCTTGGGAAACATACCATCTTAGAAGATTAAGGATTTTTTTAGTCCACTGGTACTTAAATTTCATTCTGACTATTTGCAACACTTTAATTCACTAAACAAAACAATTGATGAAAGGAGATGATTTTTGTTGGACGAGAAAATTGCTAGTCTCTCTAACGTCATTAAAGCCTGAAGTTAATTAGTAATTACAGCAAATTACATGTGAGCTTTCTATAAATAAAGCATTGTAGCCTCTCATTGTTCAGGCACTTGGCAGAACTGGTAGTTTTGCTCTTTGTGTCCTGGCATTGGATACATTCAGTTATACTTCTTGTAACCCTATCACATCCAGAACAGAGTATTCAGTAGTGCAACATATGACTAGGGTCTTTCTTTTGTTGTGGCCAGTGGTAGTCTAGTATTGGGACGCTATACCAAGGAAAAACGGGGTAGAATTTTAAATTAGCCAGATTGGACTATATTTGGAAAAAACACAATATGGTTTGTACGTTGCTTCTTATAGACCCAACCCTGTGGTATTACAGCTATTCTGTATTTTTAGCAGAGCCATCTGGAATCCTAGTTAATTTTTTGGATGTGTGACCAGATCCAGAGGAAGATGACATTGGGCCACCCACCAAGGCTGCATTGACACTGTCCACTTTCTGTCTCCATGTGGATAGTAACACTATGTGTGTACTTAGACAAGCAGTGCTTCCCATTTCTGGTGTTGTCAAGAACGCTGGGGAGTTTGCTTGCATACTTTTATGCCCCTCCCCCAAACTGTCCACTGCCTACTACAACAGACCCAATTTGTTTTCCCTTGCAACAGGGATAGCCAAGTAGCTCTCCAACTTTTGCTGAGCTACTATATATACCATGAGTAAGAACCCGCCTAAGCACAGACAGTTCCTAGATTAATTTCATGGCAGTTGTGGTTCAGGAAGAGTTCAGTTGGTAAGCTACCCACTGGCTCTACAAAGTAAAATGTGTTAATTTTATCATTCTCTGGGGTTAAAATAAATTAATATCTAGAAGATATGCAATTGAAGTGATGCAAGTGTGCGGACCTAATCAAGATTAAGATGTTTGGGTTTTCTATCCCGCATGAGTTATGGGTGTTTTCCTTGTCCAAAGGGAAAACAGATAAGTGCTGACCTGAATTATTTATTTCAAAATTGACTGCATTTGTATTATTTACACCATTATGTGATATATGCAAGTTGTAATTGTTACCTTGTAAAGTCAAAATCAAAGGTATTGTTGCAGCTGTGTGGTATAATATTTAGATATTTAGATGTTGGTAATTGTCATTTATAAGGATTCTGTGTCGCTCCCTAAACCTATTACAATTCTGAGATATCCTCATATACATATGGAATATAATCATGCATTCTCTGGACACAGCTATAATATATTTACTTTCTTAATATAGAAATTCCTATTAAAAACATAAAAATAGAAAAACATTTAAGTAATTAGGATTTTTTTTTATCTTCACTACATGTACAATTAGCATATTTTGGTAGATTGTATTTTTGTAGCTCAATTAGCTGTTTGGAGGTCACTGGTATTTTACACAGGTTGCCACTCTGTTGTTTGCTGCTTTCTAATTCAAAATCAAATTAGATGCAGCGGCTGAATGAGCATGAATCCAGATACTGCTGCTCTGATGTCTGGGTCCCTAACCTCGCAGCAGCTTAGGAGGTTAAAACGGCTTATTTTCGCTACTATTCAAGAGCTTGCCTTATTCCAGTGCTGCTTCCAAGTTAAAGGTTGGGGCATTGATGATTTATTTTGAGATTATAACGGTTTTAAACTGTGATTCAGGACAACTTGTTTCATAAAAAACCAAGATTGTTTGTTTTTAACCCAAACAAGACTGCTTTTAACCCTTGTTTACTTTTCTTGGCCGATTAACTCTTTCAGAGATGATGTAATGTAGATCTTCCTCTCCCGTGACTGATTTTCATGCCCCTTCATATCTATTAATCTAAGCAAGTGCATTTTTCTGGTTAAGGTGTGTTAAGATTTGACTGAATGAGAGAAGAAATGAAAAAGAAAAAAATAATTCCATAGCTCTGCTGAAAATGTAAGTGGAGTCCCCTTACATCTTAATTGTTTTAGTTATTATAATAGGCATTGTAGGATGGGTAAAGAGCTGGCTACGCTGAAATTCTTCCAGATTTGTTAAGACATATTGAGCAGACATTTTTTAAATAATTTTTATAATATCTCTATCAATACCAGCCTTGTTAACAAACACTTAAAACTTGAATCTAAACAAGAATGTCATTGGGTGGAAGAAGTTTAGACAGAAAACCGATAAAAGAAATGCAAAAAGCACCAGAAAAGAGAATATCCATAAATCAAGCGGCTCCTGCGGCTTTTTGAGTCACTATCATTTAACTACTGGGGAATGTGAAAAAAGGCCTCAAGGACAGCCAAAAAAGGAAAATAAGGTTAAACGGAATCATAGCCAATTACTTAATATTGAAATAGCACCGGACTCCTTCACAGTGAATAGTGGACAGCAGAAGTACAAGGTTGCCTGTTTTATGCAGTACAAATGCCAGACAGCGACTTTCACATGGCATATGATATTAATGCCAAAATACCATGCTGTAAATCCAGTGCCCGACAACCCCATCTTACATTATGAAGGAGAGCAAAAAAGCCCCTACCTTTCACACACAGTGCTGACAACACCAATGCTGACAACACCAAGTTTCCCTACCGTTGTATTATATTATATTATAACATAGGCTGTAGTGCCCTGTTATCCCGCAGAATAGTTGTATCAACCTGTCTTGCTTTCGCAGTGCCAAGCTAAGAACCGTATGAAGAGCTTGTCATGCTGACTTTTTTTTTTATTGTAAACTCTTTTTATTAAATTTTGAACAAAGAAAAAAGAACAAAAACATTGTCACATTTACTGTCTCATAGACGATAAGGAACAGCACACAATCCCAGATAAGGGAGACAGAGGACACAATAACACAAAAAGGAAAACAAATAAATTGGTTTTAACAGTCTCTGCGACAGGGGAGTCGAGTCTAGATAGACCTTTTATTTTATGTTGTTTCAAGACCAAAATCAGAAGTGTCTGAGCCAACTAGAATGTTGGCATGGTTAACTGTTCACTTACAGGTGTCACCGTGAAAAAGGTCTGTGGTCACTGGGATTCCTTCGCCTCTATGTCCCTGTCCAGTTTGTCACTGGTTCCTGACACACCTGAGTTCTGTCAAGCAATTAAGGGCCTTCATAACCATAGGTACTCCTAGGCTCCCTTGCTGGAGCATTGTACTTCTTGCCCCCCTGATTGTTTGGTTCAGTAGTGGTAAAACAATTTACTGCTGCAGCTTGCCTTACTTTAGCCTGAGTGAGTTATTTGCTCTGTATAGAGGAGAAATACCTTCAAATACCTTCAACAGCAGGACGGGACCTGTTAAGTAATTTGATAAAGATTGAAGGTCCCGAAAGAGAGGAGAAAAAAGGAGTGAAAAATGTTTCACTTGGCCTGGATGGGTATGATGAAGACATCATGTCTGGTTACATTGCTATTGTAACAAAGTAAATAACTCACAGAAGGTGCACAACGAGAAGGGGATTTTGAATGGTATGAAGAGGCTCCTTGTTTAGGTAAGAGCACAAGGAAGGAGTTGGTGGAATAGTGAATCCTCCTCAGTTTCTCCCTGGAATTGTGGAGAAAGAGGCCACCTCGCTGCCAACTATGGGAACAGATGTGGCAAGTCGGGTCATGTTTATAAGAAGTCGCCCAGCTGGATGGCCTGGGAGGTTATATCCAAGACCAAGTAAACTCCTCTACAGCTAACCCGAAGGAACCTTAAATGGTGATGCTGGATGATCCTGCTGTGCTGATAGCAGTAGGATCACCAATGCAACGCAATAGAAAGAAGGAACATGCTGTTTTATGTCCAATGGATCCCTCCATAGCTGTGGGTCTGTGGGTCACATTCTTGAAGAAGGGCTTGGCAGCAGTCCCAATAACAAAGATACACAGTCCAACAGTGAGTTTTCAGCGCCAAGACCAAAATAAGTGTTTGTTGCTGCTGTAGAGGAGATTGTCCATCCCATAGTCTTCACTGACCATGTGCTATTGGTTGCTCTGATGGAAGCTGGTCTGGGGTGTCTAGCTGGTCCCGGATCTAGCTGGATCTCACTGTTGCTTCTCTCAATTTGAAGAGCCTGAGGATGTCTGAAGGGTTGCTTTGTCTGCATATTTGCTGACTTTAAATGTGGATATTGTTCTGCTACAGGACTGCTACAGATCCTGGTCCGTTTTATGGACATTTAAAGAAGGACTGGACCTCTGGGTCAAATGAGAATAAATCTGCTGGGTTTAGAATACTTTTCAAGAACAACAATGTGTTTTTAAATTCTAATATTGAAATAGCTCACCTCCTGAATGTATATGCTTCACCAGGAAAGTATAGAAATTTTAGATCATATCCCCTTCTTTGCCCCAGGTTCTTCTCCTTTGGTAGAAGTTGATTTTAATTGTGTGTTACCGGCCAAAAAGTGGAGGCGACGAGAATCTGAAGGCAGAGAGACCTCCCTCACCAGCTTAAAAATGTTATTATTGATTTTAAACTGAAAGATACATGAAGGAAGCTAAAACTGTCTGATCCTGTATATTCATGGTGTAATGGTCAGGTCAGCTTCTGCGTTGATTTTATGTTATCCTTTACTGTTTTTAATATTCAGGAAGTGTTTTTAAAAGAAAATATTCTCAGATACAAACTATTTTTTTAATTCCCAATGAATCCAACGGTCTGTGGAAACCTCATTTATTGTTGTTAGAGGACAAACAAATTGGAAATAATTTTAATGGCTCATATGAACTTTTTCGTACTAGTGGGAAACTGTAAGGTCCAAGATTAAGAATTTAGTTGTCTCTGTCAGGAGAAAGCTAAGAGTGAGTAAAGAAGTTTTTACAGATATTAATGTGCATTTACAAAGTCTTTTTAGGTTGAAAGAGGCTGGTGTAGGCAATACTGACAAACTAATTGTTAATTTATAGTACTCTCTATTTGGAACAGCAGAAATCATTCACAATAAAGGTTATCAGTCACGGTTTTAAGAGCAATACACTGTTCTGATGTTTTGATAGCTCTGTGAATGAGGGTCTTGCGGTAGTTTACAAATCTCAGGAGAAACAATGTAACTCAATCTTCAATCACGTTAAGTGGTGAGCTGAGCAATGTAGCCATTAAAAAGAAAGAACAAGAAAACAAACCATTGTGTGTACAGTAAAATGTAAGGAATTTCATTATTAAAACTGAGGCTCACTTCCAGAGATTGTGCGTATAGCGACACAACTCATACAAGCACAGGCACATCATGTATAGCTTCCTTTTTGTTGTAGATGCCAGGTTCTGTAGCAAATGCCGGCAGTATTCCTTAGAAGCAGGAGCCCTTACACAGACACTGTACCCCAAGAACGAAAAGACGCTGTGTGGGGTGTATCAAACGTGTTTCTTCACCTAGGGTTTCCTGAAGTGGACCATATATATAGTCCCTGATCACCCTCTTTCCTGTTGGCTATTTTTAAGGCAAAAGCCAGTGACTGCATGTGACATTTGCTTGCAGGGTCATGCCTATGGATAGAGCCTTTTGCAGGCGCCTGTTGCTGGCAATGTTCAGGGTAAGGATGTCCATTAGAAGGTGCTACATTCAAATTACAAGCAACACTTAATCTGAAGGGGTGATGTAATCTTTTGGAGCTGTAGAAAGGGCTGACTTGTTGGCAAAATGTGTGTCCCAGGACTTAGAGTTGTTGCGTCCGGGGCCATGGGCCATGAGCTTATTTCAACGGCCAGTGGTGTGCTCAGAGAGTGCGGATCTGTTGGCAGGGTATGTGATGGGAACAGGTGTACCCTTAATTTTCATTGGCCAGGTTGATCTCAGGTTGTCCCTCTCCGCCAAGAGCGACTTCTCCCTTCAGGACAATAATTCCCCGCAATCCATAGGCAATATCCCCAAGCAAAGTAAAGGGATATCCCTATCCAGTACCCAAATAACCAGGCGAGACTAGTCTTTAGGTACAACAAGAGGAGAACTGATTTATTTTAGACACAGACGGCTGGATATATCCAGCAAAACACACATTAACATAAAAGAAGATATTGGGATACAAACTGCCCCCTTAACCTGCCTCCCAGAGACAACAGGGGCAGTAACGGGATTAACAATACAAAAGGATTGATGCCACTAAAATAAGAAATACACATTGTCTTGATTAGATTATCTCTCAGACCTTAGTGTACTGTGTAAACAGTTAGGAAATAAGGAAATCATAAAATACATTTTTATTAATAACACACAAAAGGATAACATGGCACTCTTTACCAGGGCCCATAGTCTGCAGCAAGGAGGCTGGCACCCATGGCACAGAGGCTTCCATGACATCTATTATTCTAGTAATCCATGTAGGGAGGAACAACCTTGGAAAGTATGGACAATTAATTAAGTTAATTCTATTAAGTCAGATTTGGCTGTCCTGTGTAGTCTTTAAGGAGGTGGTGTCTAGGCCAGCATGGAGGAAGGCGCTAGAGCACTGCAGGAGAAAACAATGTGGCAGTGTCAAGATTCGTCACAAGAATCGGGGGATAGCAAACAGGCAAAAGGAGCTAGAAGGAGATAACAGGGATTGTTATATGTGACGCACCTGTCATCTACTAGTTTAGGTATACACAGATCAGCAATAACACTGACCACTGACAGGTGAAGCGAATAACACTTATAATCTTATTATCATGGCACCTGTCAGTAGGTGAGATATATATGGCAGCATGTGAACATTTCGTCCTCAAAGTTGATGTGTTAGAAACAGGAAAAATGGGCAAGTGTAAGGATCTGAGCGAGTTTGACCAAATCATAATTGTGATGGCTAGACAACTGGGCCAGAGCATCTCTAAAACTGCAACTCTTGTGGGGTGTTTTCAGTCTGCAGTGGTCAGTACCTCATTGATGAACAGGGCTGGGGAGGCTGCTCAATTCCAATAGACGAGCTATTGTAGCTCAAAGTGCTGAAAAAGTTAATGCTGGTTCAGAACACACACTGCTTTGCAGTTTGTTGTGTATGGGGCTGTGTAGCCCCTGTCCACTGCCTAAAGCACACAGAGCCAAAAAGACCTTTTTGGAAGGTGCAAGAACAACTAGTTATCTAATAGATGATCATGATAAAGCAGGAATAACTAAATTTTGTATTGTCAGTAGGCTGGAGAAAGTTCTTAATGCACAAGTGAAATGGAAAAAGACATGCAGTAATCTGATGTCACATGGGAGAAGGTCACTGTTGATATAACCTGTTCCATGATGGTGGTCCTCATGCAGATGGTTAATGTTATGTTATGCCTTCCTGTTCAATATTCTCACCAGCAAGGTTCATGTATGTCACAGTGGTATGTTGATATATTTTAGGCCAGGACTTGTAGACTTTATCATAACACTTTACAAGCACATGTAATATACGTAGCCATTTTCCTCATTAAATATCCAGTAACTGAATATTATATTGTTTTCTCGTGGCAATATATAATTGTTTACCTTTATTTTGTCAGATTATCAATACAAAATGTCTCATTTATGTTAAAATATTTGACACCATGCAACCACTGAAGGATTTCTATTTAAATCGATGTAGCCCATATAATTAGGTTCCAGTTTGTTGCGTAATAAATGTGTATTGTAGTTCATGAATTACTTTACTTGTGAATTAGATTTTGTTACCAATAAAAGACCTGACCCTGTGCTTAATACATGTAGACATGATGCATTAATTCCACACACCAGCAGTTACTCACGATGTCAGGAAGAAAAAGGAAATCTATGTAAATTACACATTACCTTTTTCCAGCGCTCCCTATATGTTTTCACCCAACAAGATGTTGAACAGCCCCACAGGTAAACCATTGGACGCAGTGCAACACGACTGAGGTGAGGCCAGGTAGCCCTTTCTGTCTCTGGAGATTATGCTGATGGGGCACCAAAGGGGCCAGTTGTGGTTGTTTGGGACCCCTTGTGGTGTAGCCCACAGTTATGATACGGGTATTTCAGGGGCAATCCCAGGAAACTACCCCAGGGTGTTGTTTGCTGCATCTGACAAAGTCCCACCCTCCCTTCACCTTTAGATTATGTTTGTATGGTTGTTGGTTATGCTGGAATGGCGCAATGGTTAACTTCCTTGGGCTGGTGCCTTTATGATTCCAAATGTTGGATGGGGGTTGCCATGCATGGCAGGCTGGTAGTCACGCTAGGTATATAATTTGTACACCTATGCCAGTCGCTGGTGGTGTTACAGATAAATTGGTTACTTTATATTGGTGTTATTGTTGAAGTACAATGGGTTGCCTTTGTTGCCAGCTTATGCTAATGAAGTTTATTATATTATAAAATGTTTACCTTTATTTGCATATTTATTAATTTCTTTTATATTATAGTTTAATTAAGTGACATGTTGACAGTCCCGGGGTGGAAACACAAGTTGAGAGCACTATGCAAAAAAATGATCCAATTATCCAAATATTTGACTTTAATACAAACTTTGTATTTAGAAACATAGAAACATAGAAAGTGACGGCAGATAAGAGCCAGAAGGCCCATCCAGTCTGCCCAACCTCTGAGTACTCTCCTTTAGTACTTGCCCTTATCCTATATCTAGCTTGGCATTATGCCTATCCCATGCTTGCTTAAATGACCTTACTGTATTAACATCTACCACTTCCACTGGGAGGCTATTCCATGCGTCCACTACCCTTTCCGTAAAGTAATATTTTCTGATGTTACCATTAAACCTTTGCCCCTCTAGTTTATGCTTGTGTCCTCTTGTTGCGGTTTTATTTCTTCTTTTAAATAAACTTTCTTCCTTTACTTTGTTGATTTGCATGGACTCCTTTTATTTAGGGTGGTGATTGGTGGCCTCCTAGCTGACTCTTGTACTAAACACAGCATTACCCATACCTAGAAATTTCCCAGGCTGGGTAAGCATGGTTTTGCCCAAGGGTTTGGCTAGCTTACTTGCATCTCAAATGGGGAGTTAGCAAACATAAACACACATAACAAAAAGCAAACATCCATTAACGGGTATGTATTATTTTTGTAAAAGGGACACCCTAGCTAGCAAATGATTGTTTCATGGTTTTCCCCATTGCACATGCATATGTGTTTGTGAACCTACCCCCCTCCCTTGCTGCACACTTTTTTCATGCACGAGATGTCTACTGCTGTGTATATATATAGCCAGTCTGGTCCTGTGCTGGCTTGGCAATCATTTCCAGGGGGACTCTCTGTGCACATGCATGGAAAGCCCACCCATTGTTTTAGCAATCAATGGCGAGAATTGTCAGACAACAGAGGAGGGAAGCTGCAGCTCTGTAAATTCAGTATAAACGTGTATTGTTATAAGTACTTTAATATGCATTCTTTTTTTGGTGAAGCTGTCAGGGACATTTAACTATGTATTTGGTTTGTATGTAAGTATTTTCAGTGAAAAGTGAACACAGCAACTGATAAAAAGTCCAGGTTATCAATTAATGGAAAAATAATAAATATTTCACAGTACCAACAAAGGCAGGATACAAGGAAAGAACTATCAATTACCATAAAACGGAAAATCAATTCTCTCTAAATGTGCATTGATTAATTACAACAGGATTTTCTTATTTCCACATTTAGACATGAGCTGCAAAAATGATGATTTTCAGTGAGTTTTTCTCTGTAGCAGAATTTTCTGATAACAATTTGCATCACCATGAAAAAATACACATTAAAATGAATGTTGTGGATATTTTTTATATTATATTATTATAACGATATAATTTTAGGTATAAAATTGCAAGTCAAAATCAAGTGAAAAAGTGTCACAATGTCCTTGCAATAGACAAACATGCAAATCGGACAAAAACGATTCAGACAAATTATTCAGTTTTTCGAATTACGTTCCCAGCCCATTTGGTTTGGACAAATATTGGGAGGGGACAATTTTAATTCGGGAATTAAATTCGTTGCCCCTGTCTGCACTCACTCTCACTTTCTGGTTTACGCTCTGTTTCCCTACCTTTTGTGTCGAGCACTTCTTCTCTCCTCTCTCTTTCATTTAGTCTCTTTTATCTTCTATGTTTGTCTGCATCTCCACACACATAATCTAGTGCAAATGTTAGCCAAAATGGCAGCGCTTCTGGTGACGTCCTCTCGTCCGATCCTCCAATCCATCAAAAGTGGTGTGATTTTGACGAAAGTACACCTAAGAGCAAAATTGCTGCACTTTCGGTGACGTCCTTTCATTTGATTGGAGAAACAAAACAAACAGACTTCTTCCAAAATGGCGCCCTAAGGTGAACCCCCGCCAAAATCACGGCACTTTTTTTTTCCCACCCGATTGGAGGATCGGGCATGAGGACGTCACTGAAAGCACCGCCATTTTGGCAGAAGTTCATACCAGGTTATGCCTGCAGAGGAAGATAGAAGATGTGGAAGTGGTTGGCAGAAAGGGTAGGGAAACTATAACAGAGCATAAAAGAGAGAGTGAATGAGAATGAGAACGCGAGTGAAAGGGCACGTCGGGTGGACTGGCCTCTTTTTGTGTACGAATTACCAAATTTGCCTAAATTCTGTAAATTTTTTATTCGTGCAAATCCATCTACAAATTGATATATCAAAATGCTTTATCATGTTCTTCTTAAAGTTTAGGAACAATTTATTTTATTTTCATAAAGTGAGCTATAGTTGCCTTGGATTTAATCGCTAATTTGTCTCCCAAACCTTTTCCAGCCACTTATACTTAGTAATCAATTTTTCCACCTAAGCAATGGTAACACATCAGATGCCACAACAACAGATTCCATCAACGTTTGCAATTTATAGGTTTGTGAAACCAACCCCTAGACCATTAGAACCCCACTCCCCAAATACATGTTCTGTAAACTAAAAATAGGTAGAGCATTATATGACCATAGAAAGTGAAATCAATGTAGCAGGAAATTAAAGTCATATAATGACCACCATCATTAGCAACTCTCCAGCACAGCTACGTATATTGGTAGACCAAGAGCCCAGGCCTATTAGTCATTTCAATTAACAAGCAGGGTTATCTGAGCCTTTACACTCTTCCCCAAAGCTAATTGTACATTTGGATTTTCATTTGACTATATATATAATGACTCTTTTTAAATATGCAGGTGATTAATATGGTGTTGCTTTTGCAAAACAATAAATATCGGTAGTATTGCATCCTAACAACCATGTTGATAACCCCAACAGTTACTTGTTGAAGCATAGATGAAATTCAATGAGCTCATGTAAAGTGTTTCTAACCAACATAAGATACTTCTTTTTGTATAAAAGTAATAATTTTTCATACAACTTTCTCATAGTTATATCAGTTTAAAGGGGCATTCCAGCCATCATATGCAGGTTAATGCAAAGGATATCTGTGTCCACTCACAGACATGTCTGCATGTATAGGTGTCTGGGTGTGTTAGTGTGTGTCTGCCTGGGTGTGCATGTATATGTGTCTGGGTGTGCATGTTAGTGTGAATCCGCCTGGGTATGGCAGTAAATTGAGACTACTGGAAATGATCATGAAATGTTAAAAGCTGAAGTTGTTGTGGTCAATAAGGCTCCCTAAAGAGCAAAACAGTTCAATGCAAGCAAAGCCAAGGAGGACACTGGGAAAATGGTTTTGGTGGGATGCTAGATGGACTTGTAAGATCAGTTGTCTATGTTAGTGTAGCGTCATCTTACCCAATACAGTGCGATCTAGATTTATATGGGTTAAAGATGCGTCAAGTATTGGTACGGTTTTTGGAACAGAAGGAATACAAACTAGGTGAGGGACTTACTGATTCCAAGAAAGCAAGGGCCATGAAACGGGATCCACTGAAAAAAACATTATAGATGGGCTTAAAGCTAAAGGTAATGTAAGAAAGTATTTAGAACCTTTGGTGAGGATGAAGCATCAAGATTATTAAGATTAAGAGTATAAAAAAAAAAGTCTGAATTTTTCAACCCACATCATCTCAGGATGGTGATTATAAAAGACACACAAAACTAGTTCAAACCACACTGCTCTGGCTGGGACCTGGACTAAGTTTAGTTGAGCAATGACATTCCATTGTGAATATTTTTGACTTTGAAAACATATAGCAAATTACCTTTACCTATTTTAAAATTTAAAAGTTGTCCCAACCAGATTTTTGTCATTTTTAGGCAATGATGACTTGAAGATAATAATGTCCACATTATTTGTGCATAAAATCGTACTACACAGTTATATAAGCACCTAAATTACACTACCAACTGCACAATTTACCTAGAAAAAACAATAAATTTTCTTTATTGTGTATCTTCTCCTTAGCACACCGGGACCCATTCATTTGACATTTGTCTCTATGGATATCATTTTACTTGTAAATTGGTTTATTTTCTATCAACCATACTTATTATTATTGATATATATTTACTTATTTACTTGGTTATTTGTATTTGGTTCTATTTGAGAACACCGTATAATGGGCAAACAACACATACCAGTAGTGCATTCCATAACAATTTGGACCAACAGAAAGCGAGGAGGGTTCTGCTCAAACAAGCTTACGATCTACGTACAAGTTTTCTCCAAAGAGAAATCACCATAGCGCTGATTGCATACAAGTTGATTCCAAAGTGGCATATCTGCCATATATTCCACAAGGATAACTCTTTTCAATGATCCGTTGATTTTTTTTAACATTTTTATTTATTTTGTATCTTACCTGAACATTAGACGTAGAATAAAATTGGTTTAAAAATAATAGTGCAGTTAAACCTATTTCTGCAGTTCTAATGAGATCTTTGGCCTAATCAGATTTTCCTTTGTAATTGTCATATTAACTTGACTGTACCCGAAATCTATGATTAATTTTTCCTTTGGTGCATGGGGACCATGGTGATAACTGCAAAGCTGTAACTAAAGATAGATAATTGTTCTGATAAGGTGACTAAAAAGCAATCACAGCAAAAAAATAAAAACTATAATTAGATTAAATTGTTTTATGTTTCTTATAGCCAGGGGCTGTTTTAGGCGTTTAGGGACAGTCAGCAATTAGATTTATAAAGCACCATCTCTAAATACAACAAAAATATAATTATACATAAATTAAGAAATGCAATGATCATACGTTTTTAACATACATAACCATACCTGGGAACTTAGAGCTCGTTCTCTTTCAGTAGAGTGGGGTTGTGTGTGGCGCAGGTTTAGTTGTGCTTAGGGGACATGAATCTGTCTTGAGGGATACTTATCATGTGTTCATTGAAGCAAATAAAGTTGACCTCCTAAAAGGGATTTGTGAAACTCTCTTTTATCAGAAAGACATCTAGCAGAGATGTATTTCTAGGCTACAGATATACCGTATTTGCTCGATTATAAGACATCCCCCAAAATCAAAATATTTTTAGGAAAAACAAAAAGCCTGAATATAAGACGACCCTATAGGAAAAAGTTTTACCAGTAAATATTAATTCATGTAAACTATTTTTCATATTTAATAAAAGCTATGATTGAGAAAAATATATTTTTAATTTCCTTTTATTTGCCAACCTGCCCCCCCCAGTTATGCACATCTGCCCCAGAAATGCTTTATACCCCCCTATTTGCCACTCTGCCCCATGATGTGCCTTTTAACACCCTATATGCCCCTCTGCCCCATGATATGCCTTATACCCCTATATGCCACTCTAGCATATAGGGAGTTAAAAGGCATATCATGGGGCTGAGTAGCATATAGGGAGTTAAAATGCATTTCTGGAGGTATATATATATACCTCCAGAAATGCATTTTAACCCCCTATATGCCACTCAGCCCCATGATATGCCTTTAACCCAGCATTTACTGGCTGCCTTGGCTTGATAGGAGTGTGATTGCTGTTAGCAGTTTTATATATATATCACACTCCTATCAAGCCAAGGCAGCCAGTACATGCTGGAACCTGGGGATGATGGGAGTGTGAGTACAGCCTCCCTATGCCATGCTAACACCCACCCCCCTATGCTATCATACACACACTCATTCACAAACATTTAAATACTCATTCATTCCATTAATCACACATACTTCACACATACTTACCCAAAAACCCTCCCCCACCCACTTACCTGAACTGCAGTGCAGATCTCTCACTCGAAGACTTCTGCAGGGGCCCGGCTGTGCGAGCAACTTCTCTGGCCACGCCCCCAGAGAAGGGAGGGGGGAGGCAGTGCTGCTAGCTTCCTGTTTTCCGGCTGCAGAGGAGACGCTGCTCGCGACCGAAGCACCGGTGAGCAGCCTTGCCCCAGCACACATTTTTGAGGTCTGATTTGAAGACGACCTCGATTATAAGACGAGGGG
>VKOC01049338.1:0-23970 GCA_009364415.1 Spea multiplicata
CATGATTTAACATTTACTGGTAAAACTTTTTTCCTATAGGGTCATCTTATGTTCAGGCTTTTTCTTTTTTTCATAAATTAATATTCAGATTTTGGGGGTCGTTTTATAATCAGGGTCATCTTATAATCAAGCAAATATGGTATTTAATATTTTTTTCAATTCCTATGAAATCTAAACCCATCGGGTCTTTTTATGTACTTCTGTGAAGTGGGCTGACACACTGTGAAGCATGTATCCTCTTCTAATATTCCCGATTGTGTTCGCTTATTCTAGTTTGTCATTTTCTCGTGGTACGTCCTATATATTGTATCCCACAAGGACAAGTTAGTAAGTAAATAACGTTAGTTGATTGACAGGTTATTACCTCTTTTATTTCATATTTTTTGTTTGTTATATTAGATTTCAAATCTATAACTTTTTTACTGTATAATGTGTTTGTCGTTTTTCTTCCTTAATGTAACTTCTTACTATTTTTTCTTTAAATTGGGGGCTCCTCTGAAAACAATTTTAGGAAAAGGAGTAAGTATTTTGTTTAGGTCTTTGTCTTTCAACAATATAGACCAATGGGTCTGTACAATTTTTTGTAGTTGTTTATAACCAACATTAAAGTCAAAGATCATAGGAATATTTTTAATATTACTATCTATATCTATTTTTGTTTTCTTTTAAAAGAGTTTGCCTTTCAATTTGTTTTACTTCTTTTATAGTCTTATCTAACTTGTTGGGGTCGTATCCCTTTTCTTCAAAATCTTTCTTTAATTTTTCTACTTGTGTCTCTAGAATATTTCCATCCGAACAATTTCTTTTAATTCTGTAACACTGGCCTTTAGGGATATTTTGGATCCATGGGGGGAGTGGCAACTGGATGTTGGAGGACAGCAGCAGTGAAGGATGGCAGCAAAAACGTAAGGGGGTAATAGGCGAAAGGGGAGCCACATTCAAAGGGGGCTGCATTGGGACAACAATTAAATACAAAATGGGGGTGGCTAGGGGGTATAAGTGCACAACAGGGTGGTTGGGGCACCACATAAATCAATACACAAGGGTGGGGGGTAGGTGGCGGGGTTCAATATACATGGGTCATTAACAATGACATGGGTCATTAACAATGTGGGTCTCTCTCATTGTTGTACCATACTTAATAAAAATAAGACATCCCGTGAAAAAAGCCATAGTGTGTCTTCTTGAGGAAAAATAAGATAGTGTCTTATTGTAAGTCTTAAGTATTGCAAGTGTTTTTTTTCTAATATGTACCTGAACTACATGAGAGAGGAAAAGAGAGGTGTGGTACAGTGAAGGATGGAATAACGGGACTCTAGGGGTGATGATGGGGGAGGGAGCACCATGGAGGTAGCTTGCACAGGGTGGGCCTGACCGTGACTTGTATGTCTGTTTCAGGTCACTCGCTGAACCCGTACCATTCATTATTCATGTGAGTGAACACAATACTATATCCCATCATCTGGATCTTGGGACTAGACCCACATACTTTCACACAGTCAACATGTTGCCCTCCCAGAGCAACCTCAGGACTTAATGTGGATGAGACATATGAGAATGGTAAAAACAAACTAACCGTGCAGTATAAATACAATAATCTGGCTCCCATAATTTGTCTTAAGGCTTAATCAAGTATTCCACATTTTCAACATGCATCCAAGAGTCCAAAATCCCACCAACTTTCTCACCATTATCCATAACACGGGACTGGGAGGTGTAGCATGGGCAAAAAAATGTTTGGCATATAAGGAGGCACATACGAAAAGTGAATCTTGTAGGAAATCATTAGTGTCAAAATAGATTGATAACCTAGCAGTTTACCTTAGCAGTAGCATAAAAAGGACCCACAGATTTCACTTCCAATTTTAATACAAAAGCTTAAGGCACAAGATCAGGCACTATGTACCCATAGTTGGTAAAAAGGCCGAAATGAGTCATATTTATGTGTAGCAACATAGTAATTTAGGTTGAACAAAGTTCATCACGTTCAACCCAGCTGTTGATCTATAGCAGGGGTCCTCAACCACCGGGCCGCGGACAGGTACCAGTACTGGTACCCATACCTGGGAACTTCTGGACTCCGGCTGGGCGGTCCTGCTGAGGTTAGTGGGTGGTCCTGTTGACATCAGTGGGGGGTCCCGCTGACACTCATTTAAATGGAAAATGGGCGGGGAGCGGGGTGTGTCAAGACCGGAGAACCGGTGCTTCACCCGGAAATCTCCGGGTCAAACCGAGAAAGTTGCCAGATATGGGCCACACGGCAGTCCCGGGCACCAGGCGGGTGTTTATCTTTTTTTCATTTAGCCCTGCTGCGGGCAAACAGCAGGATGAGGATCCAGATCGCCCGCATCTCTGCAGGGGACCTAAATCTCCTCTCTGGCAGCTGTGGACGTCTGTGCGATGCAGAGAACCCCTGCTGCTGCCGGCACTTCCGCCGGGAATTCTATGAAGGAGCTCCGGTGTTACATGACCTTTCAGTGCTCCACCATAGAAGCCGGCAGCAGTGGAGGATGTTTGAGCTCATCGTACAGACTTCCCTTCGGCTGCCAGAGATGAGGATCTCCCTGCAGGGGACCTGTATCCTCCTCTCTGGCAGTTGGGGAAGGTCCTTGGAAAATTGTCTTCCACAAAACCGGTCCCTGGTGCCAAAAAGGTTGGGGACCGCTGATCTAGAGGAAGGCAAAACCCCCACATTGTGCTTCATGCTTATTTCCAGTTGTGCCTCAAAAGGTGGACAAATCCTTCTCAACTCAAGATGTCACTCTGTTTTGTTTTGCTAGATCAACATTCCTATAACTAATTACAATCAATTATATCCCTGCATATTTTTCTTTAATAGAAAATAAATTATACAGCCCATATTGCAAGACATCAGTTGAATTTAAAAGCAAAGGCTCTGGGGCTAGCGAAATCCACATGTTTATTGTTTGTACAGTAAAGAGCTGTTTTTGCTGTTTTAAGTGAAAATGTGTTTCTTCAGTTCTGAATACGTTTTTTCTGGAAACAAATTCACACATTCTAGTGTTCTTCATTAGACCTGGGCGGCAGCCAACTCTTCGTGTCCGTCTTCGTGGGGAAAAAATCTTTGTATTCCACAAATATATGCCCGTTCCTGTGTTCGGTTCGGATGAATATTTGTGTACATTCACCGTGTTTTTTTTTAAGGGGTTAACGTAGTAACGGTACGCAGCAGCTTTGGCACCAGGATTTTAAAGATCCGTACAGGCAACTCTATTGGTCGCTAGCAAGGGCTTCCTCTTCTATTAACTGCTTGGAAATGTGGCTGCTGTGGCCTCTTCCCAAGTGGAGTCTTCATAAGTGGATAGTTAAGAGTTACACTGGACTATCCAGACATCCATCCCTGGTCTTCATGCTTTCATCCAACTACTCCTCTGGCAATCACTAATGTCTGCCATATTTCCTTCTCTCACAGGTATCACACCTTTCACTTGATCCCCTCATTTCCTGCTGTTACCCTGGTGTTCCACCCGGTATGACTATTACACCTACAAGTGGATAGTTAAGAGTTACACTGGACTATCTAGACATCCATCCCTGGTCTTCATGCTTTCATCCAACTACTCCTCTGGCAATCACTAATGTCTGCCATATTTCCTTCTCTCACAGGTATCACACCTTTCACGTGATCCCCTCATTTCCTGTGGTACCCCGGTGTTCCACCCGGTATGACTATTACACCTTTCACCTGAACTCCTCACCGGTATGTCTTTATCCTGCATGTCTCCGTACCCTGCTGGGGGAAACGACATACCAAGTACCACTGCAGAACGTAGGATTTCACCCGTGCTGCAGCCCTCCTGTGGAATCCCCTTCCCCATTCCGTTCAGACTTACTGCCTCATATGCAACTGTTAAAACCTCTCTGAAAATCCACCTTTGGCTAGGTTTCCACTTGATTTTTTTTTTGCTAAAACGCCCATAAAAACGCCAATTCAGCCACACGGCGTTTTTTTAGTGAAAAAACGCTGCAGCCAGATGTTAGCTGTTCTTCAATAGGAAATCGCAAAATGCCATTTCCACTTGGCGTTTTTCTGTTTGGCGTTTTTTCAGTCCTCTTTGGCGTTTTTCTGCTTTTTTGGGCTCTGTGGCAGTTTTTCAAAATCGCAGCATGTTGACACTCTGGCGTTTTTTGCAAGGAAATCTTGGTGTTTTTCTCCAATAGAAGTCTATGGGAGAGAAAAAACGCCATGAAAAAGCCATGTGGGTTTTGCCTTGGCGTTTTTTATGGCGTTTTTTTCCCACAGTTACAATGCAGAGGATGGACCCAGTATCTGTGTGTCCTATGAGAAATAGGCTGAAAACAAACAGTTTCACACAAAACAAAGTCCTGGACTGG
Source organism: Spea multiplicata (assembly GCA_009364415.1). NCBI lineage: Eukaryota > Metazoa > Chordata > Amphibia > Anura > Pelobatidae > Spea > Spea multiplicata. Next base: position 4,357 of record VKOC01049338.1, read on the forward strand.
TTGAATTCTACACCATTTGGAACAAACATGCCATTACAAACAAACATACGCGACCGGATCCTGCGTGCCAAAAGCAACAGCAAACAATTTGCACCATCATTTGGGGCAAATCTTCTTAGAGGAGCAGACATTCGGAATAAAACATGCCTTACAAACTACAGAAAAGAGACAAAAGGGTCCGCAGGGGCGTTTAAGTAGAACTCTACTAAGTAAATGACATCAGGAGAGGGCAGATACTTGCCATTTATCCTAATCCCTTTTAGCTGGGTGAAACATCTAACTTGTAAAGGCTGGAAAAACTGCCTAAGGTCAAAAAAAGCAATTTCCACAGAAAGGCTAAAACGCCAGAAAAAACTCCATAAAAAACGCCAAAACGCAGGAAAATGCAGTGGCAGTTTTCTTGGCTTTTTTCCTGGTGTTTTTCATCAAGAAAAAAACGCAGGACAAAAACCCAAGTGGAAACCTAGCCTACAAAGGGCTTTTGTTTTATGATTCTGCCATTCTGTTATAACCTTCAGTTGAATATGAATCCCATAAGAAGTAAAAAGTGTTTTCTGTATATATTGTGCTCTGTAAAAGGGCACCCCAGGGTTTGTACTGCATCCTCCATTAAGTTGATTGAGCCCCATTCATGTCTGGTGATTTCATTAAATTCTTTGAGACTTATTCAAGGCAATGAGGATGACTTGGAGATTAAAGAAGGGAGCAAAGATCATGTAGATCATAAGAACATAAAGTTAAGGATTATTTTGCACATGGAAATGTAAAATGTAGCACTGTAAGGAAGCCAGATACACTTGAAACGTCTCCACTAATACACATGAAGAAATGGGCCCTCATAATTCCCAAGCTGACTAGACTTAGCTTAAAATAGATGATGTTGGTGTGGGCCAAAATGTTGTTAAATTACACTAGCCACGGATATACCCTGCCTGTTTAGCTTGTGTGGCATTGGTCTTCACCAACTGTAAAACTAAAACATTTTGTTATGCATCCCAGCCTTAATAAAGAAAATGGACATAGTTGTATTGACCTAAGAAATGATAGCGTTGAAGGTGATGACTTTAATTGACCAGTAGAGGAACAGATTTAGTCGCATAAGCTTTAAGTAATTTAAGGTCTCTTCTTTGGATGGAAAGCACATCCTTGCCTTAATACTCAACATTGCTTAATTTGAAATAAACCTTTCCTTCCAGTAGTGATGGTTTGTCAATTGATCAAGTGCTAAAATGCTTAATGTACAAATATTTTTATAGCTATGTATCTTAAAAATACACAATATGTAATGATACAGTGCTCTAGGAAATCAAAGAGCAGTGATAAACTTGCTTCAACAAGTCGTTCATGCAAATGTTATTTGCAAAGCTTTCAACACTTTATAGACACTTACAGTCAGTGCCATGATGTATCCAGCACTGTTTGCAAGACCTACTATCTTATCTTTTCCTTTTTGTATCTTGCACTTTGATCTTTAATGACCGAGATTTTTTCCCTATTATCTGCACAGTAATATTAATATTATCTACCCAAGCAGAAAGGACTATAAAAGAAACCGAGGGCTGGGTTTCAAGCCTGTTTCGCAGTAGGGTTTGGATAAACACAATGTGCTGCAAGGCACAGTACTGGCTTATTGTTGGTTCTGTCATTGGAGGGCTGCTGGCTATTTTAGGTGGAATTCTAATACCCTTGGGAGACAAAATCATTAGTGATGAAATAGACAAGGTACTGTATCTTTATATATATATATGTATATATTTTTTTTAATATTGTCTACCTGTTAAAAATGTGGCCCTGTTATGCTTAAATGTTTATATAAGTATATACAATATATATGTATTCAGAGTCGGAGTACGTTTAGACAGTTTAAAGTATAATGTCCATTATTTACAAAGTGATAGGAAGTATGTAAGGGCATCTTATCGACCAGTATGAAGTACTGCAAATACATTTCAGGCACAGTAGTGATCTCCTTATCGAGAGGAATAGCATAAACCAAATGCTTCAAACACACACACACAAAACATTTATAAAAGAACATGGAAATGTCAAATATCATCAGTCAGATAATAGACTCCCACTCACTAACAGCCGACTATAATACTTGTGTCTCTTAATCTAGCATATTATATTTTATAGATTAAAATGTGAAACATCACCCATCACATTCAGCTATCAGGTTGCTTTTGCAACAGACATCTTATAATTGCTTAAATTGTATTTTATATTAATGAGTGAGAATATGTCCTAACTTTGAGAATCAATACATTTAAAAGATGTTTCTCAAGTTATTAAATATTTCTTATTAATAGGAAGCAGTAATTGAGGAAGGAACAATTGCTTATGAAAACTGGGTTGTGCCTGGAAGCCCGGTCTACAGGGAATTTTGGATATATGAAGTTTTAAATCCTGATAGAGTATTAAATGCAGAGAAACCAATACTAAGGCAAAGAGGACCATACACATACCTGTAAGTAATAATTTATATTTCTTGGATTGTTCTATTGTATTTTATGACTAACCTCTCCAGTCCTGGAGAATTAACAGTATATATACCTTGGACACAAAATAGTTTTAGAGGTTTAGCAGACACTTGACTATCAATTAGTTGGCTTGGCTATATTTATTACAAAACTAGCACTACAATTTGAAACTAAGTACTATATTGCAGTAATAATACACTTTACTTGACTAACATGCTAGATTTAAAGGGCCAAGCCAGCTCTATTTTATGTAAAATTTAGTGTCTGTTTTGCACCAACTCCAATGCATTTTACTGCACGCAAATTGGTGTACGAATTAGACTGTTTCATTTTACTCTTTCTCCTAGTACATAGTTTTATACCCTCCCTTGAGCATTGCATGGTTCTGGATTAACATGAGTATTCTGCATACATACAGCTGATTTTTAAAATGCATATAATGATATACTAAATTATTCTGTGCCATTCACACAAACAGCATAATATTTTGTTGAAGGGGGGGGGGGGGCGGAGAAATACCAGATATAGTTGAAGAAGAAAAAGCATGTGCAAGCCGTACAAACTTCAACTCAGACATCTCTTTTCTACCAGCTGATTTGTAAGCATCAAACCAACCCATGGAAAACAAATGGAATACCAATCCTCATTTTAGAAGCCTTTAATTTAGTCAGGTTAAGTGTCCCTAGTGCTGTCACAACTAACTTACAAGCCTAAGCCACTAGTACTACTATTCATAGTAGCACTACATATAAATGTTGACATCTGTAAGTTGTTTTACAAATAAGATTCTTCAGTGATTACCAAAGTCACTGTCTAAGAGTAGCTGAATGTAGTAAACCAACCTAAGCACTGATAACAGTCTGTACAGGACTGCAGCATTAACAATACTGCAGAATGTGCAGAAAGCATGGGAAATGGGCACTCATTAATCCTATGCTCTGCTAAACCAGAAGCATGTCTTTAAAAAAATATTTTACAAACTAGATTATTAATTTTTGTATCAGAGTACGTCCTGCAGAATATTTACTTGCAATGTGATTAATTAATTATTAATTATGATGATGAACAGCCGACTATGTTTCAACATCAGTCCCTTGAAAGAGAGGTAATGGTGCTGCTGACAAAGAAGATGTGAGCAATGGTGAAGTAGAGTAAATGAACAGTGTGCAAATCACCATGTCTGTAAGACTGTATGCGTCTATCGCAGAAAATATTTTTACCACCAATCCCATAATATTACATCCAGTTGTGTAGTTTCAGTCCCTCTGCCACATACCAGCAGACAGATCAGTCGGGCTCCCCAGTGCATCATTACATTTATTTATATAGCACCAGCAGACTCCATTGCACTTTACAATAAGTGTTGGTAGCATAAATGTAAAATCAAACTGGGGCAAAAAGAGAAGAGGCCCTGCTCTTGTGAGCTTACAATCTAGTCACCAATCAAGGGCAATGTCCACCATGTATAAATGGTGAACAAAGACATATAGTCTCAACAACACTTTATCATCATTCACATATTGGGGTGATATGCTTCAGTTTTGCTTAATTGAAAATAAATTATGGCTTTACTTTTTTTTTCTATAACAGCTATACCCCACTTTTCTAAGCAATTATTTGGTGTAGTTTTCAAACATGAGAAACCAATCCTTTGGGAAGAAGGTACATTTGACAACTAATATATGGATTCATATATTATTGTAACTGGGCATTGTAAATCATTTGCATAATTGTCATGTGTATATATCTACTGGTTTTAATGTTAGTCTAGGGTATTGGGTATCAATTTGTGTGGCCAGCCAGTATGGCAACTGGCAAGCGTATTTTCCTCTCCTGTCAATTTTTATAGTCTGTGAGCTTCTCTATTGTGCTTTTACTATTTGATACATTGGGTATATCACCAAGCTCAGCAAAACTCCATCATCAGATTCTCTTCTTTCATCCTCCTTCTATTGTACTTTATAGTTTGATAAGAGTAACACAGGCTAAGAGTAACAATAATAATGGCCTACTAGGTAACAGCATGTGTATCCACTCTCTGTTAGTTTCTCAAAAGTACAGTTTTCATTCAGGGACACTGGTGCCAATAGTACATGATCTAGAACATTCAATATGTTCTTTAGCCAACAGCCTGTGGAAAAGATGTTCTGGAATAAAGAGGGGCAGTGGCAGCTCTATAGAGGGAAAGGGCAAAGATGAGTTATGATCCAACTGTTACACACACACACACGTTGTGTCCAAGATAAATCTAAGTCAGGCTTAACTTGGGATTCTGCTGTTGGTGGTGGCAGCATCACATTGCCGAAGTTGTATCCCCCCCCCCAAAAAAAAAACAGAGTAACAGTGAGTGAAAGTCAAAAAGGACAGAACCGCAAATAAAATTTTCACCTCTCACCTTTCCCTTTCTTCCTCATTTCTCTTTTCCCCACTGTTCTCATTATCATCTACCCTTTCCCCCCTCTACTTTTTCCCTTCTTCTAAGACAGACATGGATAACTAATTAAGTGCGTAACACAGTTTGTCATTGTATTGTTTTCAAATGGAAGAGCTCAATAACTGCTTTAATGACATTTTAAAGCTAAATTAGCTTTAAACATCCACTTACCATAAAGTAAAATACACTGTGGATTGATACCAGTGTCACAACTGAGAGGCAATTTTACTGACATTTAGCCCTTACATCCTTGAGCCAATTTTATGGGCATCTAAGTGCTAAACCTGTGGCCGGCGAAACTGTTTACAGTAGCATTGGTGCTTTGTCAATTTTGCCATAAGCAAACAACTTGGCAACAAAGAAAAAAATACCCCTGTTCAAAAGTCTGCATACCCTTAGTTTTTAATACTGTGTATTGCCCCCTTTAGCATCAATGACAGCGGGCAGTCTTTTGTAATAGTTGTCTACGAAGCCCCAAATTTTTGCAAAATGTCTCCAGGTCATGCAAAGTCTTTGGTCATCTTGCATTAACCGCACGTTTCAGAATGGCTCGATGATATTAAGGTCAGGAGACTGTGATGACGACTCCAAAACCTTCACCTTTTCCTGCTGTAACCTCTGAAATTGCAAATTGTCTAACAGTATTTTCTGATAACCTGCTGCATTCATCTTGCCATCAATTTTCACAAGATTCCCCGTGACTTTAAAGCTCACACCCCCCAAAAACATTAGTAAGCCACCATGCTTCACTGACGGTATTCTTTTCACTATAGACCTTGTTGACTCCTCTTCAAACATAGCGTAGTCGTATATGGTATCAAGAGATGCCAGCATTTTCCACTTCTTAATAAGTGATTGAACAGTACTGACTGGCACGTTCAAGGCTTTGGATAGCTTTTCATATCCCTTTACAGCTTTATAAAGTTCCATTACCTTGTTACGCAGGTCTTTTCTGCTCCCCATGGCTCAGTATCTAGCTTGCAAGTCACAGGCGTGGGAAATTAACCTTTAATTGGCATTTTAACCTGTATGTGTCTCCTTGTGTGTCTGTAACAAGGCCAGACATGCAAGGGTATTTAAACTTTTGATCAGGGCCATTTGGGTGATATGTTATCATTATGATATGTGATAATACATGGCTTCATAATGACTAACCTTAAATACATTTTTTTTGCATGATCACCTGTTTTTTTTTAAATCAATGCCAACATTTCACAACTTCTGCCAGGGTATGCAACTTTTGAGCACAACTGCACATTATACCGAAGTAGAAAGACAATGGGGCTTATTACATAATACAGAAGGGGACAAAAATTAGTGGTGCTGCAAAAAATGCAAACAGATAAAAGTCGTTCGCATTCTTTTTCTACGTTAGCCCAATAAAAGGTATCAACTAATGACTATTTTTTCTTCGGCTAAGACAGCCACATTCATTTTTTGTTATCAGCATGTCAGTACAAACAGAAAAAACTCAAAACAAACTCAGAGCTTTCTTTGTGATTGTAAAGGCTACTTCGTTTAGCTAGTATAACAACATTTACCTTACAAAGCCATCTTTACAGAGCCTTTCCAGTAAATGTTCAACTTGGACCAAAATGAAAAGTTCAATATCAGCCCTTTTTTCCATTTAGCTTAACATGCAAATTGTTCTAGCTTCTATTGAAATGGAGCAAAATGCCCGACCTGCCTGGCTAGCAACATTTATCTTGCACACCAGATCTATCTATCTATCATTATACTGCTATGGACTTATTGCGTACAAAGGTAAAAAGTATTTCACTTGTTTTAAAGGGTTCGACATTTACCAAAAGCTAATGTGACACAGAACCACAATAGCACTGTATCATTCTGGCAGCCAAATGAAGCCATCTTTCAGCCAAGCAAATCTATTGGATCAGAGCATGATCAGTATACAGTGCTGAACCTTGCTGTTGCTGTAAGTAAAACAATTTTATCATGAACATAAGACTTAATTACCTAACCTCTTCTAAAATGATTGTATTAACAACTTAAAATACAACATACGCTCAATGTATTCATACCTTTTTTCTTCACTTTTAGAGGAACGCAATACTGCTCATAAGCATTATATAATATATAAATTATACTTAACTATTTTATATATCATGTATGTACAAGCTTGTAATCATGGAAGAGGAGAGAAATGCCGTAAAAGACAACCCCGACGTTATATAAGTCATAAGTAATGTACAAAATCCTTAGGTGCAGTCGTCATGTATGTTATGGCACAGTTTTACATTATGAAAAGTGTGTGTTTAATAATATTAATTTAACGTAAATTTGTTGTGTTATTAAACTGTTTTTGCATTTTTATTTTAGGCTGCACCTGCTTTACTTCCACAATCTCCAGCGTTAGTGAATACATTAATTCGAGAATCTAATTCTTCATTGTTCCAAAAGAGAAGTGTTCGAGAGCTTCTGTGGGGTTACATAGATCCCTTTTTGCAAAAAATACCGGATGTACTGATAAAAGATAAGACAACTGGAGTGTTCTACCCAGTAGGTTTTTTAATTTCTATCTATCAGAAAATAAATTCTAAAGAAACACAATGAAACCTGGTAATTATGATAAAATGATCAGCACTATTTTCTTGATTTTTTTCCCATCTGCAACAATAGCCACGATATAAGGATCATAGTGATTTCGTCCTGTAACATCTGGAGTATTACCTGATGTTTACAAGTATTTTTTAAGCTAAACTTGAGTAACAGTCCTAATTTGGCATATAAGCAATTGTATTCCACACTATAATAGAATAATATAATAGATATACAAAAAATGATTTACCTATGTGGTGTAAAGCTTTTTTTTTTGAGTTTCTGTGAAATTAATAGTGGTATTCCCACTAAATCACTTGTACAATGGCATCTTATATGGGCACTACAAACCAAGTATAGGAAGCATGCTTAATACATTCCCTACAGATGAGAGGGGAACAAAAGGGACAGAAGTCTCATTTTCTAAACTCAATATAATACTTAAATGCTATAAAAGCCATTTAAGACCATGAAGATTAACTCCAATATGTAAAATTTGCTAACATTCTTTGTTTTACTTAATTCTTACAGTACAACAATACAGCAGATGGTCCCTATACTGTCTATAATGGAAAGGACAACATCAAGAAAGTTGCAATAATAGATAGGTACAGGGGTGAAAGGTAAATGCTTTATAATATTTCTTAAGGTGCTACATAAGCCGTTCAGAGCAGGCAATGCCAATATTGACTTGGAGAGAACTATATATATTTTGGATTTTTCCATGGCATGTCATTTATTTTTTGAATTGCTCTTTTTAGAACACTGTCTTACTGGATGAATGACTACTGTGACATGATTAACGGTACAGGTATGTCCAAGTGCCAGGCATATGTGGTTCTGTGGATAAAAAGCCTCAGTACCGATGTGCTGATTTGGGGATTTTCAGAGATGATCATGCAAAATATATAAAATATTTCATTAAACAAATGTGTCATTATAGCGTCTTCCTTGTAAACCAGCATGCTATAAAGATAGCTCATTGCCAGCCTGTATTTAATATGAACACAATGGATCACAAAAACTTGGCCAAATCAACTACATTGTTTCCAAAATCACATTTTTTAAAACATTTTTGTTTTTGTCTTGCAAAGGGAATATTTCAGTTCAACATACACGCACAAATGAATAATAATAACATGGTATGCATAAGATTATACCATGATATTAGATAAACACAAGTACTTGAATTATTCATTTCATGTTAAGGTGCTGTTTTTTCACCATTGCAACATCAATGATTTGCATTTAAGTGCTGCTGAGTATGATGGTGCAATATAAAACAATTAAAAATAACAATAACTCATTATTTCAATAAACAACTTTTTGTATGTAGAACTGGGGCCTGACATTGTTTTCAGTCATGTGATATTTTGGATGACTCTCTATTTGAACATTATTAGTTATTGCATTATTTATATATTCATAGAGCACCATTGTATTCTCTAGAACTGTACAATTGGGTAGACAGGACCTAATAATGAAACCTAGTCCACTGACCTATAGATCACCCCATAAAACAACCTGCGATAGCTTAAATATATGTTTTCAAATGTTGTATTTTTGGAACAGATGCTGCTTCATTCCCACCATTTGTTGATAAATCGAAACCACTCTACTTCTTTTCTTCTGAGATCTGTAGGTAAGTGGACCCACACATTGTAAGAGGAGTTTAAGGGAAGGCTCTGTTTAAAATGTAATACTTTGACCTACTGGCACTTCTTATCAGGTCACTTACCAAGGATGTCTCTGCAGTAAAGGCATATCAGGTGGTTGGGGTGTTTAACTGGTATGTGTTGACATTCTTCCTATGTTAGCAAGTATAGACAGTCTACTCTAGAGCCACCAGATACTCTTCGTGAAATTCATATAATTTTATCTTTTGGTTTACAATTGAAATACAATTTAGATGCAAAAAACTATCTGATTTAGTTAGATTCATTCCTCAAAATTTGGGTTTTTGCAAGCGAGTTAATTAATTTTGGAAAGCGAAATGTCACCTAAAGAAAACCCCTACTGTTGTTTCTTTTACATGTTGAGTATAGTTACCAACTCTAGAAATATATATTAAAATTTATCCTAACGTGTCCAAAGTATTTGAAGACTAATGCCTAGCATGGTTTTGGGAGAATATTCTCTCTTGTAAGCCTTCTTTCTTGTAAGATTTCATTTCTGTTTTAGTTTCTTGAACTATTTGTGCAAAAATATATACAGCTATCCATTGAAAATTAAAGCATCCTTCTTACCCCCAGTTTGGTTGACGTGTTCTGATTAGGAAAGAACTAGTGTATAATGATCAATATATCAAGATATACTCAAGACATAATAATAATTCAAAATACATTATGCTACATTTAAAACAGATCAATATATGGAGTCTTTGAAAAAGAATATGTGTTAAAGGGAATTAAATTATATCGATTTGAACTTCCACAAATGGCACTTGCATCTCCACTGGAAAATAAGGACAACTATTGCTACTGCACAGAAATGGAGCTTTCAAGAAACTGCACTGCAGCAGGTGTACTAGATCTCAGAAAATGCCAAAATAGTAAGTGATTAAACAAAACCTAAATACATTTCTAGCCAATAAAAGAAGAAGACTATATCAGTTCATTGCATGCCATTTGTAGTGTTTTTAGGCTTCAGATTCAAGGAAGTTACTGTAATTAAAACCATGCGATTAATGAATAAACACCAGGTTGGGCAGAACAGGTAATGGTCATTTTAAGTCATAAAACATAATTTGGAAAATACAATGTCAAGTGTGCAGTAATCAGCAGGGCAGGGTTAACAAGTTCCTAATTATTTGACAAAAACACACACTTGCACACCTTAGCATGGTTAACGATGCCTGATAAAACTTGTTAGCTTTAGATGACAATGTAGTTGAACAGATATACTTTCTTTCCTGTAAAGGCAAGGACTAATATACATTTATATTTTCTGTAGATAAACCAATTTTTCTTACACTGCCCCATTATCTATATGCAAGTGACTTCCTTTTGGAATCTGTGGATGGCCTGAAGCCTGTTGTAGAAGAACATAAAACATATGTAGATGTGGAACCAGTAAGTTCTGACTCAATAATGCACATTAGCAGGGGAGCAGTTGGTGCGTGGCACCCAGGCGCCTGGTAGCGAGCCTGCCAGAAGGGTCACAATACATACATTATGTGACCTTGCAGTAGTAGATTCTGCGGCTCTGTGTGTGTTTGTGTAATGTGCTAAAATAAGTGTGTGCGAATGGCGAAAAGTATGGTGTTAGTGTGTGCATGTTGCGGTGTTTGAATGTGTGTGTTTTTTTGTATGGTGTTAGCATGCATACAGTATGTCAGTGTATATTTTTATGTATGCAAGTATTTGGTGTGAGCATGTGTGCATGTTGGGTGTTAGTTTACTATGTTATTCTTAGTGTGTGTGTGTGTTACTTTTGCACCTCATCCATCAATCAATTACATTATAAACGATGTGGTACAAAGTTATATTTTGCTCAAGGTATTAATTATTCTTTGTCGCCTGTAAACATCCACACACCTTGTGCAACATTATTTGATGAATGAATGTGTCATAATACACAATGATATTTTAGGAAAAATGTTTGAAGTGTTGTTTTCTGATTTCAGATAACTGGATTCACAATGCACTTTTCTAAAAGGTTACAAGTGAATGTATTTTTTCAGAAACAAGAAAAAATACAGTGAGTATTCTGCACTTGATGTTTTTCTTTATTAATACTGGAACTAGAGAAAATTCCCTTTAAAAACCTAATAGAAGTTACGTAAAAAGCACATTTCTGGGCACATTTTCTTCTTATTGCTTTCGACGTAGTAATTTTGCTCATTATTCATTATCCATTTTGTGACATACTTTATCTATTCATCTATTGAATTACCAAGGTCAGGCAATACTACTTTGTACATTTCATTCCATCTTTTCAGCTTCTATCTCCAACCTTTTATTGTTTCATTGCTCCTTGAGACTCAAAACCATTCCTCATATCTCCCTAACTGGCACCATGACATGGCCTAACATCACCTTCTACTATTTCATATCTCCTCACCATCGTCTCTTTTTTGCTCCCGTCATGCGCACTTTTCATTCCATCAATATTCTTCCCATTTAAAGCCATTTCTCTACCATTTTTCTTTTTGAGTGTCATGGTTTCCACTTTGTGTTTCTCTAATATTTATTTTATTATCTGCCATCTATCTTTTGTTTCTCCTGGGTCTAGTGGAGGAAGCAAAAGTCTGTTTCTTAACCTATGATGTTGAACCATGACACCTCATTTCCCATACAGGACAGTAATTGAGCTGGCAGAATACACACAATTCTTTTTCACCCACATCCCTCTTATGCTGTTACTTATGGGAACAGGTTTGTCAAATTAGGACAAACATGTTCAATGTATATTTCAAACAAATATTCAATACTGATATCACATTATAACATCTATAGGTTACTAAACTGCACATTAAGTAGTTTCAATAATATTGTAGCCATATGTCTATGCAATGTCTTTGGTGGCTTCATTATTGTTAACATCAGTTTGTATATATGCCACTAACAAGATACATATTTCTTTACTAATATTTGGTATTCTGTTTTCAGTGTACTGGCAAATCTTAGTTCCGATTTTGTGTTCCCTGTCTTATGGCTAAATGAGGTAAGGTAGTATTTTAACATCAGCTGATATTGTTTTAAATATTATGCTACTTTTCTCTTGTGGCATGCTGAGCCATATTATAGTAATACTTCTATGCCCACCTTATATTTTTCAGAGCGCCACCATTTCTGATGAATCAGCAGATGAATTTATTAACAGCGTAACATTCCCAATGAAGCTGCTGGAGATAATTCAAATTGTGCTGCTTTGTATTGGCTTTGCTACTTTTCTACCATGTTCAATAGTACTTATTGTAAAAAGCTGCAACAAATCAAAAGGTAAGTACATTAATTGTGCGTGACAATATTATGGGTTTTTTTACATTTAGTTCAGAGAAGAACAGAAGGCCTGTAAGCAGACTACTGTGACATTTTGCTCGATGGATACCATCAATCTTCAATCTTGAAACCTAGTGCCAGGGGAGAGAGTATTCAAGTGCAAGAAACCTGGCTGTGTTGCCTACCACGAAGTGGGCAGCAACTACCAGGCAACTCATGTAATTGTAGAAAGCATTAATAAGGCAAACGTTGTTTCCCTTACCAATGCCTCTAAAACCGTTGTTGGCCCAATTTTTTAAGCCAATGTGGAATAACCACATTGAGAAGGGGACTAAAGTGATCATGGTTTTCCAATGAGTTAGTATTAATTAAGGGTATAAGTTCAGTCAATTTTATTTCTGTTATGTGACTTTCTATAATTCATTTTCACCATACTTTTGCAAAAAAGCATACAGCTTTATAATGTAATTACTACTATGCAATTTACTTGTTTTGCCCCCATGAGTTGTTTCAAATCAGAGGCTGTCTTATTTTATTTAATTAATTGTATCCTCAACCAAAGGTATGCACCCCGCAACATTCAGAGGATGGATATTAATGGGCTAGAGTGCTGGTATTGCTAAAAGGCAGTTTTTATTAAGCCATAAATGGACACATTGCATCTTATACAAATAAGACATACAAACTTGATGACAGAAAATAATAAGCAATTTTCATATTATTCAAAATTTTGAAAAGTATTCCTTTATTAAGTTATCTCTGCCTTGTTAAGTTTAGACTCTAAAGCAATTCCACTGTCCGAAAACCAATGGCATTCTTCCTTCTCCAGGTAGTGTGGGTAAATACATGAATTATCCTAAAAGCTGTTGAGAGAATGTTCCTGTTAGAATAACATGAAACCAATCAACATTGAGCTTGACTTTACTAGAATGAAAGTCATAGGCATGTAATACCTATTGTGTACATTGCTCATTGATGTTAAATGCATAATTACATGTAGTTTATTTTTTTTTAGGTAAACACGGATAGAAAAAAAATGGATAGTACTACCTGGAAGGTACTTTGCAATTCACGGATCATCAGGAATAATAAACATTCACATGGAAACACAAACATACATATCTGCATGAATGATTCAAATCATTGCTTAAGCATTCAATTGAAATCTGCTGCTACGATTTAATGTCATTTTCCACATTTTCCGAAATTTAAGACAGAGTGGTGTCCACATAACTCATTGAAATGAAAAGGTTTTGTACAACTAAACAGGATTTTATACTACTATTCAAAAGTTCCATACTTTAAAAAAAAAAAAACATTTTGCACTTTATTGGTGTAGTTTACTAGAAATTATTGTATCTATTCATGTGAAAAATAAATGCCAAGTTGTATATACTTTTCATAACTTTTTCATGTATATACATTTCATAACTTGAAAGAAATCTATCCCAAGTAACTGAATAAAAATGCATTCAGTTTAATTATGTGGTATAAAAACATAGATATTCATATGATAGGGTCACATTAATGAACTGAGATAGAAAGAATTACTGTGTTTAATCTAATTTTTCAATTGCAATTCATGGAAGAATATGGACCAAAAATAAGTTTTCCTCCAGCTATCGAAAACCGCACTTTAATTAAATTGTACGATGTATGATAAATGTAAAGAAAATATATAAGCTATTAAATCAGAAGGCATATCTATACAAAAGTTTATTAATACAAGGTCTTAAGGCTGATTTACCCCTTTAATATCTCCTAGAACGAGCACAGATGGATCCATATATACCGTACATATTTGTTACACAGACAATCTAGGTTGTTGAACTGCATGAATGACAGGACTTATTTACTGTAATATATTTTTCTCTGAAATAAAGAGCGCGTAGGTTTATTTGGGGGGTTGTGGGGAGAAACTGCACCAAGGCCCCCCACCTGTGCTGCAGTAACTATGCATTGTTCAGCAAAAGCTCAGTCTTTCTCGCAGGAGAAGCTCACAGGTGTTGACCCTACCGTAATGCATAGTGAATTCTGTGATGGAATGTTTAGTATAGTGAATTTTGTGATGGAATGTCAGTGAATACAGCCCATCATGTTATAGATTATGATATGTGATTAAGAATGATACATTTGTGTTATGTTTAAAGTTCTGTAAACAAAATAAACATTGCTTTTTTTAAATGCACGTGTAATTTGTTTTGTCAATATCAAATAACAGTATTAAAACAAGCATTTATAATTGCACCCTTAGCATAAGAACGTTTATATAGCAAGTCTATAAAGGGGGAAGAATATAGAATGAGAATAAAATAATAAAATCATGTAAAGCACTTTCACCACATATCAAATGTATATTTAAAGCCTTGCATTATGATTCTAAATGTAGAACAAGCCTACCGACGCCTGTCTATGGTGTTTAGTGAGGGGAGCAAGGGGGAGCACCAGGGGAAATATACGTTTAATGGAAAATGTAAATGTGGTTTACGCCATGGTATGACCCTGCCATCTGAATGTTGCAACTGGAATCGAGGCTCAACAGACCAGCCATCATTCTTCCAGTCTTCCATTGTCCAATTTTGGTGAGCCTGTGTGAATTGTAGCCTCAGTTTCCTGTTCTTAGCTGACAGGAGTGGCACCCGGTGTGGTCTTCTGCTGCTGTAGCCCATCTGCTTCAAGGTTCTGCATACTTTGGTTATTTGAGTTACTGTTGTCTTTCTGTCATCTCGAACCAGTTTGCCCATTCTCCTCTGACCTCTGACATCAACAAGGCATTTCCATGAACTAAATGCCCCTCTCCCCAGACAGTAAACGTGTACTCCTCTGCAGCTCCCAATGACTCCCTCCAAAAAAACCTTATTCATGCCTTGGAGGAGTTTCTATTGGAAGCTACTAGCATAGTCTTCTTTTCATCCTCCAGCGCAGGGGCTGTAGTGGGTCTCTCTGTTTCAGTGCTCCCTTGCTGATCACTGCAAAATGACATTGCACCCCAGTGCTCGCAGGAGAAGCTCACAGGTGTTGACCCTACCGTAATGCATAGTGAATTCTGTGATGGAATGTTTAGTATAGTGAATTTTGTGATGGAATGTCAGTGAATACAGCCCATCATGTTATAGATTATGATATGTGATTAAGAATGATACATTTGTGTTATGTTTAAAGTTCTGTAAACAAAATAAACATTGCTTTTTTTAAATGCACGTGTAATTTGTTTTGTCAATATCAAATAACAGTATTAAAACAAGCATTTATAATTGCACCCTTAGCATAAGAACGTTTATATAGCAAGTCTATAAAGGGGGAAGAATATAGAATGAGAATAAAATAATAAAATCATGTAAAGCACTTTCACCACATATCAAATGTATATTTAAAGCCTTGCATTATGATTCTAAATGTAGAACAAGCCTACCGACGCCTGTCTATGGTGTTTAGTGAGGGGAGCAAGGGGGACAACAGTAACTCAAATAACCAAAGTATGCAGAACCTTGAAGCAGATGGGCTACAGCAGCAGAAGACCACACCGGGTGCCACTCCTGTCAGCTAAGAACCGGTAGGGTGACAGACAACTTGCCAACCACTGGAGATGGCAACAACTTGGAAATTATTAGTTTCTGTGATGATTCTAGCTAACCTGACCTGTATAAATAAAATAATTGTATAATCCCAATGTGAAGAAATATACAATTTATGTAAAATAATATAAAATATGGTATACCTCGCTGCAAGAGTTATGAAGTAAAACACAAACTTCAAATAAAGAAACTCTGCATACATTGCTCCATGTTTATTTTGGAGCATCTTTTGTGACTGCCACTTCATCTTTATTTTTAACAATTATCTTCCATGAGTGTATTTTAATTTTTAGCTATTTATTTTAAGAATATTGAGAAGCTGTTAACATTTTCTTTTCTGACCCCATTTTCTGGTCCCATTTTACTTCATATTTGTAAGTTTATTTATTACTTTTTACGTTATGGTGTTATCACTGGTTTGGGTCTTATCCTTGCGCAGGGTTATATATTGTAGTTTCTGTATAAATAAACCACCAGATGGTTTAAGCAGACTCCTTGAAGCAGTTCCATGGAATATAACAAACTAAACAAGCTGATTTTATACAGATAACACAGAACTTTGCCTTGTGCTACTCGGGTTCATTTAGATATCACACAGCTCGATTTAGTAATCTAGCACTTTTCATATTTTCCTATATTCAGCTCAGATTATATTGACAGAGAATAGGTAAAAACACCTCCTGGTTAACATTGTTTAATAATGTATGTGTCCAAAATTGAGTAATCGTTAAGATACTTTTAAATTTAACATATTATGTTGACCTTCTAATAGTTTTTGTTTTAGTATTTGGAACATCTCACTTTGTTTTAGTATTTGGAACACAAGCTCACTTTAAGGATCTGAAGATGCTAAAACCCCTAGCCATAGTATTAAGAAAAGTGAGCCCTTAACTTTCTTCATTGTCACTGTTAGCCTTAAGCTCTTCTAATAATTCTCATTACACAAACCATTTCACTCAATCACAGTCACTGGTCATCACTGTGTAAAGCTTTGTTGCTTGTGGGACTGCTGTGATCTAGTATATAGAAGAGTGCATTGGAAAGAATGACTGACAGGCAACTGCAGTATTTAAAAAAAAACAGTTTTAAGAGAGGGGCCATTAAAGAGAAAAAAAAAGTGACAGTTACCTTATCATTTACTACTCTCTACATAATGCAGAACTGAGCATATATTAAATAATCCCCTATGTGGAAAAGTTCCTTAAATGTTTTGGCATGCTATGGAATGGCACCCACAGGACAAATTCTGGCAGTAACCAAAATGCTCTGTGGATTTCTGTATTAGAAAATAGATTTTCTCAAGAAGAGAATGTGTTTGGCTGGTGTGAGTTAGAATCGTTGAAGTGTTCCTATTAACATGAGAGAGCAACATTTAGCCCGGAGGAAAAGTCCATTAAGTCCATTCAGGTGGCAAAGAAATATAGCATATAAAAATGTATTTGAGCAACAACATGCCTAATATACAGGGCTGGCTCTAGTTATAGGCAAGGCAGGCACTTGCCTAGAGAGCAGATCATTGTGGGTGCACTTCTTATGTAGTGGACAGAACTGCCCACTACAGAGGAGGGCTGCTGTGGTGGGAGCATGAGGTTTCTGACCGCGACAAAGTAGTAAGATATAGGCCTAGTGCTCCCGCCACAGGACTCCCACAAGTTAAGTGATGGGAAGAAAGGGGAGATAACTAGATGGAAAGGGGTGAACTAGTAAGAAAATGCAGAGAGAAAGATATGGGTAGATATAATGAGGAGAAGCAGGGGAGAGAAGGGGGAATAATGAGAAAAAGGAGATACGGGGAGATATAGTGAGAGGATACTGAGGAAATGTTGAAGAGTTAACAAGAAAGGGGGAAATAACCAATAAGGGAAGGAGGAAGAGAGATGGGAACAGAGGAAAGTAATAATAGGGAGAGATAAAGGGAGTAATGGGATAGATAATGAGAAAGAGGAGGACACATGAGAAGGAAAGAGATAAAGAGAAAGGGGAGATAAAGGGGTAATGAGAAAGAGGAGAGATAAAGGGTGAAATGGGAGAGATGAGATTAAAAAAAACAGTGATAATGAGAGAGGAGGATCAGAGAAGGGAAGACATAAAAAGAAACGGTAGAGGTGAAAGGGCTAATAAAAAAGGGAAGAGAGAGAGGCCAAAAAGAGGAGAGAGGACTTCTCCATCTCCCTGCATAAGGCATACTTATCTCCAGTCAGCTCCTGCACTGGTTAGATGAATGCTGTGGGCGGGTGTGTGCAATGATTTCAATGGCAGCATTCTTTGGTTACTCTTTGGCTAAGAAACTGCAGTACTTAGTCAATGGAGGGAAAGAGCAGTTGCAGTAGCAGGACTGCAGCTTCAAGGTTGGGTAAGTCTTATTTTATTTTTGTTTGGAGGAACGCATAATAATAATACTCACAGAGTACTATAATATGCATTCTTCCTTAATGGGGATTTAACTTTAATGTTTTATTTAATTATTTGCATTATCTGGAGCCTAACTATGTTCCTTAGGCTCTCTCTCCAGGGTCTTCATTCGCCACCTAGAAGCCTCCTGGAACTCAGCACACTGTAATGATGAGGCTGTACGCAGTGTAGCATGCAATGTCATTGCTTATGTATGGAGGCTGTGTGACATCCACTTCTATTTTCACCAGTATGTGGACTCACACGAAGGGTATCTGACATCATCAGAAAATGTCTCTGCAAAGCTTGGTCTGTGATATGGCTGGGAGAGACGAGAAACAGCAACCTGCGCAGAAGAAATGATTCAGGAAGAAAGGATGCTGCTTGATCAAGCAGCAGCACATGTTGGTATCCTATTAACTAACTATTAAATACCACCAAAAACTATTACATGTCAGTGGTTTGTTACAGCCTTCAGTATGTTGCTGTTGTCTGCAGGGGGATTTTCTAAAAAAAATGTTGAATATTGAATATGGCCAGTTCCTTACATTCACTACAGTCCTTACATTCACTACAGTCTCTAGTCCCCGTTTACAGTCTTCTGCAATAACGTGTGCGTCACGTAACTGATAAGTCCTATCTTGCTAAACGGCACTGTGATGACGTAGATCAAGGTGCAGAGTAAAAACAATCATGTTCACCTGCTGTGAAAATGACCCTGCAGAACATTACTCCTACCAGTTCAGGGGAAAGTAGGGCCCTGGGGCAACACTGTTACAAGGGGCTCCTCCAGAAAATGAATATACATATACAGCCCTATACCCATAAGCAGTTGGGACACAATTCAGTCTAAGATTGGAAAGCTCCAGTCAGTTCCATTCTCATACATCATATTTAAAGGACAGGAAGGTAACTAGAAACAAAACGAGGAGGACTATTACACAAAGCAAGTTTTCGTTCCCACAAAACTGCGTGACAGGTAGTCAGCTAGTTAAATGTCCTTCAAATGTCAATTAAATGTAATTTACAAAAGGAACTTCTTAATGGCTGATCCTAGGAAGCTAGCTGATCATACACTCCAAATGGAATCTGTCTCCGCAAATACTCCTGCTGCAGGAGAGGGCATCCTGCATCAGGTGGACCCAGGTCTGAGCTCCCACATCACAGAATGTTTTTTTTTCTATGCAATGAAATTGACTACAGAAGTTACACTTCAGCAACACTTCTGTGGT
>VKOC01049339.1:0-10504 GCA_009364415.1 Spea multiplicata
AAAAAAAACAGTGATAATGAGAGAGGAGGATCAGAGAAGGGAAGACATAAAAAGAAACGGTAGAGGTGAAAGGGCTAATAAAAAAGGGAAGAGAGAGAGGCCAAAAAGAGGAGAGAGGACTTCTCCATCTCCCTGCATAAGGCATACTTATCTCCAGTCAGCTCCTGCACTGGTTAGATGAATGCTGTGGGCGGGTGTGTGCAATGATTTCAATGGCAGCATTCTTTGGTTACTCTTTGGCTAAGAAACTGCAGTACTTAGTCAATGGAGGGAAAGAGCAGTTGCAGTAGCAGGACTGCAGCTTCAAGGTTGGGTAAGTCTTATTTTATTTTTGTTTGGAGGAACGCATAATAATAATACTCACAGAGTACTATAATATGCATTCTTCCTTAATGGGGATTTAACTTTAATGTTTTATTTAATTATTTGCATTATCTGGAGCCTAACTATGTTCCTTAGGCTCTCTCTCCAGGGTCTTCATTCGCCACCTAGAAGCCTCCTGGAACTCAGCACACTGTAATGATGAGGCTGTACGCAGTGTAGCATGCAATGTCATTGCTTATGTATGGAGGCTGTGTGACATCCACTTCTATTTTCACCAGTATGTGGACTCACACGAAGGGTATCTGACATCATCAGAAAATGTCTCTGCAAAGCTTGGTCTGTGATATGGCTGGGAGAGACGAGAAACAGCAACCTGCGCAGAAGAAATGATTCAGGAAGAAAGGATGCTGCTTGATCAAGCAGCAGCACATGTTGGTATCCTATTAACTAACTATTAAATACCACCAAAAACTATTACATGTCAGTGGTTTGTTACAGCCTTCAGTATGTTGCTGTTGTCTGCAGGGGGATTTTCTAAAAAAAATGTTGAATATTGAATATGGCCAGTTCCTTACATTCACTACAGTCCTTACATTCACTACAGTCTCTAGTCCCCGTTTACAGTCTTCTGCAATAACGTGTGCGTCACGTAACTGATAAGTCCTATCTTGCTAAACGGCACTGTGATGACGTAGATCAAGGTGCAGAGTAAAAACAATCATGTTCACCTGCTGTGAAAATGACCCTGCAGAACATTACTCCTACCAGTTCAGGGGAAAGTAGGGCCCTGGGGCAACACTGTTACAAGGGGCTCCTCCAGAAAATGAATATACATATACAGCCCTATACCCATAAGCAGTTGGGACACAATTCAGTCTAAGATTGGAAAGCTCCAGTCAGTTCCATTCTCATACATCATATTTAAAGGACAGGAAGGTAACTAGAAACAAAACGAGGAGGACTATTACACAAAGCAAGTTTTCGTTCCCACAAAACTGCGTGACAGGTAGTCAGCTAGTTAAATGTCCTTCAAATGTCAATTAAATGTAATTTACAAAAGGAACTTCTTAATGGCTGATCCTAGGAAGCTAGCTGATCATACACTCCAAATGGAATCTGTCTCCGCAAATACTCCTGCTGCAGGAGAGGGCATCCTGCATCAGGTGGACCCAGGTCTGAGCTCCCACATCACAGAATGTTTTTTTTTCTATGCAATGAAATTGACTACAGAAGTTACACTTCAGCAACACTTCTGTGGTGTCCAGGGTGTTAGCATGAGTAGATACACATAAGTGCGTTAGCAAAAGTGTGTATGCAGATGTGTGTTAGCATTAATGTGTATTTGTTTGTTAGCATTAATGTGTGTAATAAGTGTATAATTGTGTGTATTAGTATGGGTGTGTTAACACACATTGTTTTAATGTGTGTGTACAAGTGTGGGTGTAGATATGTGTGCCAGTACAAATGTTAGTTACCAGGGGGCAAGAGTAAAGGTGCTAGCCTCACCTGCATGGCATATTAGTGGAGATGCAAATGGATAAACATAATGGTATTCATTCAGACAACCTATATGAACCTATTTGAAAGGCTGTGCTACTAGAGAACTCATATGTGAATGCTATTTGTAAACATTTTTCTTGTGTGTCTTATCAGGACTCAAAGGCTAAAAGCATAATCTTGTGATTGTCTAGTGATTGTCAGGCTGAGCTAACCTTGAAGATAAGTTCAATTGATGTGTTTCATAACATGCAGTTATTTTCAATAGCAATGAAGGGAGATAAGGGACTACTTCTCACATTTAAAGGAGCAGTACACACAGCAATAATTGTTTAAATCATGGATTGTAAACTCCTTTGAGCATGGTCCTCCTTAGTTTTTCGAGCTAATTACAAATGTGGCTGTATTTGGACCACATTGATATTAAAGAAAAAAAGTGATTGTATAAGATCCAGTGGAGAATGGAAATATAATGTATACAAATGTTCTTGCACAAAAAGAGTTTTCCTCCCAGTGGAGTGAAGGCTAACACACTAATAGAATTCAAGGTTGCCTGGGAAGAAGCAATAAGCTAAGTATTTTCAACGCAGTAAGACTCAAATAAAAATGTTGTTATACTAATTTGCTAGTATGAACCATTTCATGTGTATTTCATTGTTTCTTTCACGTCTTGCTTTAGGATAACCAACATGTACACATTTGGTGAAACCATACATTTATAAACACAGCTTGAATGTCTGTACATACTATGTTGCATGAGTTCTCATCATTCACATACTGGGTGGAGCAATTCAACTGCAAAATCATATGATTTTATTTTTACTAATGATTCTTACAGGAAGTGTGACATGTTTCACAATCATTGATAATGCAGTGCATTGTCCCTATTTAAAGGAATGGTCTATCGTAAGTTTGTTACCTTTTGAATACATTTCAATACATTATTGCAACAAAAAGTAGGTGTCTTATACATATACGTCATATCTTTTAATCTTGGAATAGTGAACCCACTGAGCAACTTAAGCCCAATTCAGCTGTTGATGTTACTTTTACAGTAGTTCTAGCTATCATTATTTTTTTGGCCAAAAAGTAATAACTTATCTAGTAAATTACAAGGACATATTTAACCATTTTAAATTGAAAGCACTTTGTCCTGTACAATAATTTACCACTGATTGAAACATAAAATGTTCTACTCAATTCACCCTATCTATCAAGACTTTAGACTTTGATATCAGCTCATGATTTTCACCCTGTATATATGGACCTGAAAAAACTGGTTAGATCCAACTGCTTCCAAAATTCCAAAATATTTTGTTAAGAAAACTGTGGGGATGGGGAGATATTGACAATATTACCATTGTCATCTTTGCTGCAACTAAACAGAGATAATAAGTGAACGACGTGACTGAAATATGTTTGATACAGTTTATTTCTAGTAGTAAATAAAAAGAGCCACCCCAAACCAGCTGGGGGATGGGCACGACTACTGATCAGTCACTATAGTGTGGCACATTGGTCCAGGAGACATTATAGCATTGTTACATCTGGGTATGCATAACTGCTTATAGGTGAGACATACCCTCTTCAGGCCTGGAACAGCTTTTGTGTTTTGTTATTTTGTGTTGTTTTGTTTCAGTTTATTATTGCTGTCACAGGAAGAGGTGTCTGCCCAGTGGTCCTTGATGGTGGAAAGGTCCAGCAAAAATTAGTTTGGTGAGCCAAGCTCCATTGGCTGCTGAAAGCATCACCCTGCAGCCAGCACTGTTATGTTCAGAAATACTGAATACTGAAGTTGATTAATAAAGTTGTGGTTTAAAGCCCTTACCACAAGGGCTTGCATATGTGTCATTATTGGGCAGGTGGGGGTTGGATGGGTTGTTAATTGATATATATCATATAAAGAAAAAACACAGTGTATCAACAATATTGCACAATGATTGTGTTCATATATGCATATACAACAAAGCAGCTGTCAGCTCATCCAATAAAACAAACCCACAAGGCAGGGCTTGACAAATTTGTTTTAAAGAGAAGCCAGCTAAAAAAGTTAGTGTAGGGCAAAAAAAACACTTTGCCCCAGCACTCATACTTTGCCCTGCACCCACAGTCTCACACTTTACCCTAGCTCTCACTTTGCCCCAGCACCCACACTAAAAAGCACCAGTGCATACTTTTAATTACCATTAATTAACTCTGTCCCAAGTTTCCCATAGGCATCTTTGTCACTAAATAGCTTCCCATAGTCCCATGTTTAGTGACAAAGATGCCTATGGGAAATTGGGGACAGAATTTGCCTTTTACCCCAGTTTCCCATAGGCCTCTTTGTCACTAAACATGAGACTATGAGAAGCTATTTAGTGACAAAATGCCTATAGGAAATTGGGGACAGAGTTTGCCTTTGCCCCCAGTCTCCCATAGCCATCTTTGTCCCAGCCTCCCATTGCCAAGCATCGCCCCAGTTACTTCAACTTACACGACTGAAGACCCCAGTGTGCACTCCCGCTGCTGTTGGATTCCCGCTGCCAAACATCTGTGCGATGCAGACAACCCCGCTGCTGCTGCTGCCGGCGGCTCCACCCACCCTGCTCACTGAACGGGGCTGACACCGCCCACAAAGGTCACTGAGCAGTGCTGGTGCCGCACACGAAAGTTATTGAGGGGCGCCGGCTGAATCACTTCTATTTCTAATCGACAGGGGTGGCATTTTAAGGAGCCGTCCCTGTTGATCCGCAATAGAATTGAGTCAGCTGGCCAGCGCGACTCAGTGACCTTCGTGGACGGTGACAGCCCCGTTCAGTGAGGAGGGTGGGAGGAGCCGCCGGCAGCAGCCGGGTTGTCTGCATCGCACAGACGTCCGCTGCTGCCGGAAAGGAGGATCCAAGTCTCCTGCAGCGCCGCAATCTGGACCCAATTATAGGTTTGGCTCACAAACACCTAGGCGGCAGGACAAAATTATCAGCCACCTGGCACCTGGGATTTGTCGAGCCCTGCTACAAGGAAATGCACCATCATAACAACATAAAAGCACACTGTTAATAGGTTCTTGCCCATGACAAATATTACTTATGACTGTTGGGGGTTCAACATACATTATCTCTCTCTTTTCCTGGTTTTGCATTGTGATATTCTCTATTGTCTTATGGCATATAGCTACAGAATAAAAATATCTAAAATGCATTTGATTAAAATTTATATGAAAGAGTATGTCTCTCTCTGGTTTAGATATAATTTATGAAAATAGCATTGAGGCCTATACACCTTTTAATTCCCAAATTTAGAATCATAATATACACTGATTAGCCTAAACATTATGACCATTGACAGGTGAAGTGGCACTAAAAACACTGATAATCTTATCATGGTACGTGTCAGTGGGTGAATACACAGGTGACCTTGGCAGAAAGTGACTATTTCTCCCTCAAAGTTGATGTGTTAAAAGCAGGAAAAATGGGATCTGAGCGAATTTGACAAAGGCCAAATTGTCATGGCTAGATGACTTGGCCGGAGCATCTCCAAAAAGGCAGCTCTTGTGGGCTGTGTCCGGTCTGCAGTGGTCGGTACATATCAAAAGAGGTCCAATAAAGGAAACCTGCCAACAGGGTCATGGTCGGGCCAAGGCTCATTGATGCACGTGGGGATGAAGGCTGGCCTGTGTGGTCAAATCTAACAGACAAGCTACTGTAGCTCAAATTGCTGAAAAAGTTAATGCTGTTGTTGGGTATAGGGCTGTGTAGCTGCATACAAGTCAGAGTGCCCATGCTGAGCCCTTTCCAGTGCCAAAAGCACCTACAATGGGCATGTGAGCATAAGAACTGTAATCAATTATCTGTTGGTTTCACAAATGGTAAAGAAATACAAGAATACAATATCATATAACTGAAATTTTATACATGGTGTAAGTGACATACAAAAGAAAAAATACATTTCCCTAGTACATAGTAATCACATCATGTAGGCGGAAACATACATAAAATTGCATTCTTGCAAACCATACAGAACATAATAATGAATTGTGGAAAAAAGAAAGCAAAAGCTATGGTGAGCATAAGAAATGGACCACAGAGCAATAAAAGAGGATGGCCTGGTCTAATGAATTACATTTTCTTTTTTATCGCATGGATGACCAGGTGCGTGTGCGCTGCTTACCTGGAGATCACATGGCACCAGGGTACATCCATGGAGGCCTCACCTCCCAAATTACAGGACTTAAAGGACTGCTAACGTTGTAGTGCCAGATACCTCAACACACCTTCAGAGGTCTAGTGGAGTTCATGCCTTAATGGGTCAGGGCTGATTTGGTGGCAAAAGGTGGACCTAGACAATATAAGGCAGGTGGATCATAATGTTATGGTTGATTGGTGTATTTGGTAAATATATTTTTTAAATATAGATTTTTTTTCTGGTTGAATACCGTGCCCTCCTGGACTTAAAATTATCACACGGGCGTGCAAAAACAAGCAGATGTTCAACATTCCTGAAATGGGGAGAGTAAAGGGGACAGGTTAAAAGTGACACTATAGTGCATTTTAAGTGTATATGGGATGAAAGAACCTCTATTGTACAACACTAGAGAGCCTCCCCCAAGCTTTGTTATAGACACTGATCTCCATGTATAGACATTTTGTCTACCTCTGAAACCCCTGGATTTGGGGAACCTGGTCTGGGCTATGTGTTCACAAAGAATTTCTGCCACTCTGCCCCACACATATGCCTTATACCCCTATATGCCACTCTGCCCCACAGATATGCCTTATACCCCCCTATATGCCCCCCAAATTACCGATACATCCCTAGACTCGTCCCCCGTGCTCCAGACTCCAGAAATAAGATAAACAAATGCATATGCTTAAAGGATACTGTGTATAAGCATGTCTCCAACTGCTCAAGAAATAAAAAAGCCTGAGTTGGGAATCACTTTACAATTACCTTGTAAATATACTTAGTAACGATATTTTTTTAGATGTTACATCTACTTTTTTAAAATATGTATAAGTATTACCTTCCTGTATATAGATCTTTAGATCCAGAAAATTAATTTGTTCCCTACTTATTTCTGAGGTGAATTTCACTCCCCATGTATTGTTATTGATTTATTTCAGAAATTCATTCAGTTTAACCCCTTAATGACCAAATTGTTTTTTTCTACTTGTAGAGCACTTTGGGACAACGGCTGTGTAACGGGTTCACCAAGAGAGCTGTATTAACTCCCAGAGATCACCCAGATGTATCATCCTGTTGTCCCCGGAATCACTTCCAGCACCAGTCAGCATGCACACCATGGAACCCTGCTATGTGTACCCAATAAGTAGATACAACTACCTTGAATTAAGTGCAGCAAGAATTAACATTTTATTGAACAGACTATAGCATATATACCCACAGAAACATCAAGACAACAGCCAGGTTTTAAACTGAACAAAATTATAATTTAACTAATTTAAGGTGCAGGGAAACAGTGACTATGGAAGGGGACTCCTATGGGGTGAGCAAATGATCTTTGTACATTTCAACCCGCACACGAGGAAACATGGCCCAAATGCCAAGGCAGAACGTGCCCTCAAGACTGCAACTCTCAGTAAGGGGATGTGTCTGGCCCAGCAAAATGGCTGTGATTAACAGAAGAGTATGATGTAAAAATGTTTTGTCTAGTATTATTCAAACAAAAATATATAAAATATATAAAAACCATTTGCAAAATATTAACAAATCTGACTTCTATATTGATGTTGTAACATATTCATAATAATTGTCTAGAAAACATGTTTAAAGTCCTCCTAAGACCCAACAATAACTGGTCTTGTTGGGTATTATATTTTATATTGATACATTAGCATTGTATGAATAATTGTGTGAATCCTGATTATTATTATCTGCTTCAATAACCAAGATTTAGCATTAAAGTGTGTTTATTCCTAGACATTTATAATTTTGTATAAATGTTTGGACAGAAAAATATTTCATGTGTGATTGGACTGAACATTATTAAAACTATCTAAATAGCTCCCACTTAACTATATGAATATATCAGAGTATGGCAGGCTAGACATTGCTAGCTACTTCTTGGATGTAAACAGTTGGTGGTTGCCAACGCTGAGCATTGTGATGTAGTTCATGTTCTAAAGGCCCTGCGGTTAGTTTCTCACTTTGACGCCAGTCACTTTGCCTACAGCAGGTGTTATTTGTTGCTTACCCGATCCATTCTTCGCTTTGCGGACATTTGGTGAGTGGATGAAGCCACCAACCTGACAAATTAAAAATAAAAGTGTGGGGCAATGTGGGGAATTCTTAAATTATGTCAGTGGATGTGTTTAAATGGAAAGCCAGAAGGATAACATACGAAAGATAGACATGCAACTATGTGGGTTCCTTTGGAAAACAAATACAACTGCAGGAACATTTAATAGTATATATATATCAACGTTTTGGATATAGTGTACCAAAAAAAAATTTGCTAAAGAACTATTATTGTACGTATATTTGGCTAGGTTTCCAGGTAGGACATATGGTGATTGATGTTAGCTAAACTGATGTTCCTTTGGAAATACATTATATAACTAGGGTTAGGTTTCTGACCCAAAGTCTTGTACCCAAAGGACCACGCAAACAAGGTGTAATGAACTTTATTACCAGCAGAGATGATTAATAGTGCATTGTGCTGTACTGTATATAGTTATCTGAGGTGCTCTGCTTTCTAATGGAGTAACCGGGTTTGTTGGGGGGGGGGACTTACACACTTACAAGGTCTACTTTAGGAGATTGATAACCTTGCCAAAATAGGGCTGTTTTATTGTTGATATTTCTTATTATATTATTATTTTCAGGTTTGGAAAATGGCAGAACATGTTATTTTACGTGGTTTACGTGAAATGGTAAGATAAGACCAATCTCACTCTTTTTAATGGAAATATGTGTTTGGGGTTGTGTATATTGGTAATATGAGTGTGTGGAAAATTTACAAGTGCGTGCGCTTACTAGCAACAGGGTAACAAACCCAACTCTTCTAACAGAACTCTGCTCCAGGAAAGGGATGGATACAATAACCTGAGATAAATCGGGATGTGTAGGTGGGACTCACTTATGGTTGGAAACAATGCTATAAGTGTTTAAATTAGAAATAAAAAAGCTACAGTCCAGAACTGACATTTATATGTTTTTCTTTTTTCCATGCAGGCTAGAGAATATATTCAGGTAATTTTTTATATTAAACTATTAATAATATTCTCTTTCTTTGATTGGGTTATTGATACAATAAGATAGGGGTACACTGGATCTGCTGCATTGTGTATTTACCTAGACCGCTTACCTCCAGATATTGGCCCCCACAAATCATATGTAAGGCGCTAATCAGCAAATATCTTAGGTAGATGGTAATGGCAGAGCCCTATGCTTAATTGAAACATCTTTATAATATTTGTTTCATACTCCCTATACCATTTAGCTATTTCCATTTTCAGTGGTACTTGTCTAATTACTAAAGCAGTTAATCTTTCTACTAGGAAAATAAACTCCTATGCCCTGACAATTAAATGAACAAAAAATAACAAAATATTTCTTCACAGATATTTAATTATATTTAATTCTAATAATTTCCTTTCTATTTCTCATTCTTTTTCCACAGATTAAGACCAAAAAAATTAAGAAGCGTAAGTATAGTCTTCCATGTGCTGCATTAACTGTTTACATGGGCAACGTTGGACCTCACTGAATATACAGAAGTCACTGGCCTTTACCTGAACAATTTTAATGCTCATCTACTAGCAGATCCAAAATGAATATATGGTATTGTATGATAGAATAGATTGCTAGCTCGCAAGACCAACATCCTTTTGCCCCTATTATTAATATGTTTTTTTTCCTGTTATTTTAATATTGTTTACTGTTCGGGTTAAACATGTATTCTCAACTCAGATTAAACATATAGGGTCTCTCTCTCACCGTTTTTATAATAATACATATGTTTTCCCACAGATTTCAAGTCGCAAGAAGAAATGTAAGTAGATAGAAATATATCACCCATGTTTCATATGTATTAAATTGCAGAAACATATCTCAGTGTTTGTATTTGATTACAGTGCAGAATATGTCAATAAGATCAATCAAAGGAAGGAAAATCTGAAAGACATGGTAAGAAACATTCTATAATTATATCTACAATACAATTAGGAACTTTCTGGACACAGCGTTGGGGACGGGGATATAGAGTCAGAAGCTAAGAAGTAATGTAAATAAGTTTTTGGTAGATGGTAGATAAGTTGAAGAACTAAAACATGCATGGGATGGGCACAAAGTTACCTTCAATCTAAGACAAGACCAACAACTGATAAACATTTGAGTGTTTAGATGAAGAAAAATGGGCAGTCTAAATTGGCCGATTGATACTCTTTTTTTCTGTTCGGTTTTATGTTTCAGGCTGTGTGACTCAAGAACATAAACTTAATACGTTTTCTCTAAATTTCTTAATTTTATTGTAGAAGGAAGAATTAACAGATTTCTTGTGGGACGGTAAGTATCCGATACTGAATAGTTTGTTACAAATTGTTACACAAATTGTAAAAAAAAACAGGTGTAACCGGACAATCTTCTTATCTTCTAATATCTGCAATAAGTGGCCGATTACTACAATAATTTCACATGGAAATAATTATTTCAGTTAAACAGCACTGCCATGGGGACACTGACA
>VKOC01049340.1:0-10074 GCA_009364415.1 Spea multiplicata
TGAACAAACCCTTTTCTATTAAATCTTGAAGGAAAGTCAAAGAAAGATATCTTGATCATCTGGCACTCGTTCATCCATTAGGCCAATGTGAGGGTAGCAATTAGACCTTATGGGTGGCAGCTGAAGGTCACACTCAAGCACATGAATATTTATTGGCTCATTAAAACTGGAATGATACTAATGATCTGCCACAAATCTTAGACCAGGCAGATAGGAACTGGGGTAAGCAGGTAACAACCTGACATCCAACTAGTCTGTGGACTTAATCATTTGCTTACAGAGCGAGGCTGAAAGCTACTATTGAGATGGCCTAAGGTTACATTAATTTGGTCAGATATTATCCCTAGAAATATGTGTTGAGGACCCTACCCCATAAAGGCTATAGAAAGGGTGGGAAAGAGGTTTAACAAAGTTTATGATATTATTTGTGTGTTTATATGGTCGTGTCCACCTACCCCTCCTTGACATCTGCCCTAGTTGCAGCAGCCCAGACAGGTTGGGGTTAATTTGTCAGACATTGGGTTAGATTTGTTTGATAATGACCTCATTCAGAATTGCGGCAGAAGTTGAGATAGATGACAGCAAAAGGGGTTAGCAAATAGAGTTCACTCTAAAACTAGAGGGTCTGAGGTAAAGTTATAATGTAAGAAAATAGATAAATGAAACAGCCTCCCAGCAGAAGTTGGGGAGACTAATACAGTAAGGGAATTCCCGGCAAGGGAGATTAAAGCAAATCGTGCAGACGTGCCAGCAGCGGAGGTTGTTAATGCTCGCATCGCCACTGCCGGTGAATGTCTGCTCGATGCGCTTAGACAATCTCCCGTACCGGCACTCCCCCCGTGGGAAGTGCTGGCAGGGGAGGCTGTCTGAGCGTATCGGAGAGTAGGATACAGGTCCCCTGCACCGCTGCGGGGGATCTGTATCCTAACCCCGCTGCCTGCCCGGTGCCCGGAACTGCATGTCCCAGGCGTCGGGCGCTAGACCCCGAATATAGGCCCCCCACTTTAAAGACTTAAAGTGGGGGGAAAAAAGTGCTGCCTATATTCGGGCCAATACGGTAATTATTCCATATATACTGTACCATTTCTCTTGTATTCCCTGCCCCGTTCTGGTTGACTTTCTGTCACTTACTCATTAAAAGAAAACCTATTCTGAGAATGATACAACTTTCCCTTCTCTTGTGTTTTAAATTGATTTTGTTAATATTTCCAGCATCACAGAATACATGTAATGTTAATTGAAACAATGAAATCATACAAATGTAAAAATTTAACAAATGTAATTGCATGCAACACTGCATTCCTCTTTGACATTCCAAGATGTTGTACCTTATATTCATTCCTTCCACCTTGTGCAAATGTGCAAACTGAACAAAAAAGGTATGGCATGTACTGTATTTGAGGTAACCTTACAATGGATAGCAAGCTGGGCTACTGGATACTGCAGGAAATTGGTTGTAGGGACTAAAAAAGATTAGGGTAATTATGGGATATATTTTAACCCCTTCATGTTTTAGCACCCTAGTGGGTGGTTTACGCCATTTTAATTTTTTTCATAACTATTTCCTCTTTTTTTGTTTGGTTTAATATGATATGATAAAAAGTACACATTTGAGCAATTGTACATCATTTTTACTTTATTTTTACTTCATTCTTCAAGTAGAATAACATCCCACATGCATATGTTTGTAATTTTTTAAAGAAGCATAATGCTGAAATTACGCTTTTTTTTTTTAGTTTTTGGGTTGGGAGATCTTTTTTTACCAATTTATTTATGTCTAGTAGAAGGAGTATGGAGTGTTTAAGCATCTATTTTATTTTTTTTTTTGCATTTTTATGTTGTACATTTTTATTTTTTTCTACTAGAAATTCCTATGGAGGAATGTACTAAGATGTTAACAACCAGTGTATTGTTACAGAGTTGTATACATCGTCAGTATTACATTGGGAAAAATGTATGTGTGTGTATATATACGCCGATCAGCCAAAACATTATGATCACCTGCCTAATTTTGTGTAGGTCGTCCTGTAATGCATTTTAATTATATGACTCCTGGGCCCTGTCACAACAGGGTTAATTAGCTAATATAGTTATATAACTTGTAATTTAGGCGTCAGGCATCAACATGTACAGATCACTGTGCCGAATAGATAAGAAAACTCCCAAGCACATAAGAATAACATGGCGAAGGACCTCTGTTTAAAGTGCCTGGGCAGCATCGTAAGATAGAGGGCCAGCCTGCATCACAGAACAGAAGCCACTTAGAGATAACACCACGAGGTAAAGACACACGCCCCTTTAAAATTCTGGAAAGTCCCACAACGGCTATAAAAACCGACGTCCGCAACCACAAAGCCTCACCTGTGGTATTTGCAGAGAACATGCCTGGACAGCCTAGGATAAATACTTGGCTCGGTGATGTATTACTGTATTGACATTGACATTTGACACTATAGCATTGATTGCTGTGATATTGATTGCTTAACTCGTTTTACACACACACACATACATACATACACATAAGTTTACTTACATAGCTGTTTTCTATCTGCTGTAGTAAGAGTTCTGTATTAAAGTTTTGTTTGATCAAATTGCTGTGTGTTGTGCTGTCATTCCGTATCCTCATTGATTAGGCAAAACACCTCCTTTTGCCGCCAAAACAGCCCTGACCTGTGGAGGCATGGACTGAAGGTATGCTGTGGTATCTGGCACCAAGACCTTAGCAGCAGGTCCTTTAACCCTTTCAAGACCGGGACGTACCTGGTACTTCCGGGTCACCGGCAGACCGGGACGTACCAGGTACGTCACTGCCTTTACGCGATCCAGCGTCGCTTTGAACGCTGGGATCGCGAGGGGCGGCTGCTACTGACCGCTGGGTGTTCCCAGCGATCAGTAGCAGCCACCCCCCCTCAATTTAAATATTTAAAAACATACTGCGGTCTTCAAGTGAAGACGCAGTATGTAATCGGCGGTCCGGAAGGGGTTAAGTCCTGTAGGTTGCGAGGTGGATGAATCCTGGTGCCATGTGTTCTCTAGGTAATCGACGCAGACGTACCCAGCCATCCATGTGATGTAAAAGAAAATGTGATTCATCAGACCAGGCCACCTTCCATTGCTTTGTGGTCTAGTTCTTATGTTCACATACCCATTGTAGGTGGTTTAGGCAGTGGAAAGGGGTCAGCATGTGCACCCTGACTGGTCTGCGGCTATGCAGGCCCATATGCAACAAACTGTAACACCTGTGTTCTGACACCTTTCTATCAGAACCAGCATGAACATTTTCAGCAATTTAAGGTACAGTAGCTCTTCTGTTGACTTTAACCACACGGACCAGTCTTTGCCCCCCACATGCATTAATGACCCGTGTCGCCATCCATGAACCTGTCGCTGCTTCACTGCTTTTCCTTCAGTATCACTTTTAATAGGTACTGACCACTGCAGTGCGGGATCACCCCACATTTTTCCTGCTTCTAACATATGAACTTTGATGGCGAAATGTTCATTTCCTGCCTAATACCGTATTGGCTCGATTATAGGTCGCACCCGATTATAGGCCGCACCCTAAAAGTTAGGTGCTTTTTTAAAGAAAAAATGTGATTATTAGAAAAAAAAAACAGTGTAATAGATATGCTGCCACTCTGCTCCTCCGAGATATGCTGTCACTCTGCCCACAAGATGTACCCCCCCGACTTACCAGTGCAGACTGCCAGTGTCTTGCGGGGCCGGTGGGGGATATCTACGAGATACGCGTATACAACTTCTGTTGCACAATGTGCTTTAACAATCTCCCTTATTGTTAAAGCACATCGAGCAGACGTGCCGGCAGCGGAGGTTGTTTATGCGCATCGCCGCAGCCGGTGAACGTCTGCACGGTGCGCTTAGATAACCTCCCGTGCCGGCACTCCCCCCGTGGAAAGTGCTGGCAGGGGAGGCTGTCTCAGCGTATCGGAGAGTAGGATGCAGGTCCCCTGCAGTGCTGTGGGGGATCTGTATCCTAACCCTGCTGCCTGCCTGGAGCCCGGGACTGCATGTCCTGGGCATCGGGCGCTAGACACCGAATATAGGCCGCACCCCCACTTTAAAGACTTAAAGTGGGGGAAAAAAGTGCGGCCTATATTCGAGCAAATATGGTAATTATACACAGTGTTAATTAAACAGATATATTTACATTTCTCTCTGTTATATTAAGTCAGCATGTTTTTTTTACATCAAATTGAATGGTGGTTACTCAGGGCCACTGGATCTCTGTGGAAAGTGATGATGAATTCCCCGCTCATGGTTTCAGCAACAGTTTTTTGTTGTGACAAAAGGCATTCTAGTGTTTTTATGTATATATTTATTTGATACTGTAAGCCCCAGGGAGATGACATTTGGGCACAAGAGAACATACCAAGACTTTAAGGACAATGCTATGCTTTCAACTTTCTGGTAAGTTAGTGGAAAGCACTTTTCTATTTCAGCATGACTGCGCCCCAGTGCACAAAGCAAGGCCCATAAACTTCTGCTCTACGCGAATCGTGTAGAGCTCTACACTCTGCCCGGACTAAGCACCAGGGACTCCGAAGCACCGGTAAGAAGGGGGGGGCATAACACAGGAGTATCCAGGTCCCCTGCATCTGAGTCCCCGGTGCTTAGTCCGGGCAGCGTGCAGAACTCTACGCGATTCGCATAGACAAGAAATGGATATCATTTTATAGTGTTTTGATAAAAATAACAATTACATTACATAATAAAGCTAGTCCAGATGTAAAAAAAATATTGATTTTCAATACAGAATGTCTTTAACTTATGTATATATCGTGTTTGTAGTTGACCTGACGTGTTTCGCACAATGGAAGGGTTGTGGGTCCATTTATGAATGGGGAAGGATCTACAGAAAGTAATGAGTAGTCTGGGATCTTTTGCTTTAGTAGTTTTGTGTAAAAGCACTTATAAGATCTGAACTGGAGCTTCTAACCACTTATGTGTGTTAGTTTACCTAAATCTATTACAGCAGCAAGGTAAATGAACCTACCAGTGTTGCCTAGCAACCAATTTCTATCCTTTACAGTATGTTATTTCGCTTGAAGGAGCTTTGCAGAAATTGATCACAAGCTCACATTTGTGATGTGAGAAATAGGCGGGCTAAGCAGATCATAGCATATTGGTTTCATTGTGGATTTAAGAGTCTCCATAGGAAATGATTTGCTCAGCAATTACACAAAAAACAGTAGTGTGTTTTAAAACAGGGGTAAGCTCATTAGGATTATTATTGTAGTGATTATTTGATTCAGTAAACTGGCTAGAATTGTGCATTCATATGAACTTGTTTTTTTGAAAGAAAATTGACTGTTTCCTACATTCATTCTGGCAGCAATCCCAGAAAATGTGGTTAAGATTCAAAGTGGGTATATGTGTTAAGCATTCAGATCACAATCAAATAGATGCTGCTTAGGTATTAGCAAAGGCAAAACAAGCCTATTGCAATGCCACATATATCTATAATAAACAAATCTTATCTTAGATCACTCTAGAATTGAACTTTTAATAATGTCTTGAAAAATCTTAACCAAAACACCAACTTTTATCTCAGGGGTTCTGTGTTTTAAGGTACCACTAAGTCAGGACTGAGGCCAAAGGTAATGGTTAAGGAATTTATTGAAACTAATTATAATAATGAAATAAGAATAAGCCAAAACATAGGACACGCCAGTAATTGTGGAACAAGCCAAGGTCGGAAGCCAGAATGGGCAGTCGCTTAAGCCGAGGTCAGGAGTCCAGAAGCAGAAAGGAATAAAAAAAAAAAAAAACAGAAAGGAAGTCAGGCAGGCCATTTCATATGCTGAGCTCAAACACTGGAGAAACACACTCATGGATCTGGAACCACGAAGGGGCAATCAGCAACTGAACCAGCAAGGTAATTATAGGCATAGCCTGAAGGAAGAGGAGGGGTTTGCCTGGTTTCAGAAGCTATAAGAGGATGTAGGTGCTGTCACGGTCAGGACTACTTGCCAAGCCGTGACTGTGTGAAGGGCATGGGCATGAAGGGGTTAATAGCACCAGGCCTCTGGATTTACTAACTTGACCCCTTAACAAGGCACAAGCTATACCAAATTAACCCCCAAATCCTGCCTGTATCCCCCCAGGTAGTCTGCCACCACTCACGATTTTGATACCGGATTCGTGAGAAATCCGAATTAGAACCTTTATCTCTATATATATATATCAACCCACCCCGGGCACACAACATATATATATATATATATCCCGTAGAACGTAATAACAATATGGTAACGTGTTATCCTCTCTTAGGGTTTGTGGATATCGATACTAGAGCCCAAAGACAGAGTTGGATTATGAATATTTTAATAACAAAAATACAAAGATTACACAGTGCCAGAATTACAAAAAACAAGACATACAAAAGAAAATAAAACAGGCAAACAGTTCTTAAAAACAATGGGACTTAAACACAGGACCCTCACTCACGAGTTTCTCCAATAAGCAGGCCTGTGGGAACTCCTTAAGTCCAGATGGTTCTTATGATGTTGTTCCGATCAGAGTATATCATGGAGTTCTGCCTTGAGGTCGCTGCATTGTCCCTAAATCAGACTTTTGCAAGCAAACGCCCCTCTGACCACATGACTGATTATATGACACCATCCCCAAGAATTGGGTCCCATCTTTGATGTGCCAATAAGTTATGGTGGGGTAAAGGTGATGGAAACCCCCCCACTTAAGATAGGAATGGAATTCCTATAACTAAGGATCCTTATCTGTTAGGCCATGAATCACCACAGGGGTCCTTTGGGAAGATGACACCTCTAGCCAGAACAGATACAGAGGGCATGCACAAAGAAACACATTAAAGCAACCTCAGATTAACTCATTGAATGCTTAAACAAAGAAACTAACCACCTCTGCTGGGTTACCATTCCATGCATCCACTACATTATATGAGTTAATCATGACACCTCCCCCTTTAAGATGGTGGACAGAGGAGGTCAGCACACGCTGATCTGCTATGTCTGCCTAAATCCTAGTCTCCCCCTGACAAGACAAACTGTCAGCATTCCCATAAAAGCTGACTTGTCACACCAGCCAGTAAAACTATACTGCTGTAGCATGGGACTCCATCTGAGCAACTTGCTAAACTTCCCATCTAATCTATCCGCCTGAAGAGAAGGGTTGTGATAGATTATAACAGTGAAGTCACAACCATACAAGCATGGGTGTAACTCCTGCAAAGCACACACCATAGCTGAGCACTCTCTGCCAACCCTTGAATAAGCCTCTTCCTTTGGTGATAAGTTACTCCAAAGTTTTAAGGCCTCATCCCTTTGTTTCTCTGCTCTGCTTAGGATTGCTAAACGTTGCCCATTCCCAAGCAAGACAGCAAACTGGTGTCCATTGTCCTGGGCATCCGGTGTGGATCCCAGGCTCTTGGCTTCACCTACACTCACAGGGCGAGGAGTTTCTGGCTGACTGGTCAATGTAGCTGTCTTTTCATCAACCTGTACTATATTATCCTCTGTAGCTGTTGCCCCAGCATCTTGCTGGTATGCCACTACAGCTACAGGGGAAATATTCTGCCCCTCACATTGCCCACTCAGTGAAAACACAAAAGGTATAAGAAGGTGTGAATTTTCCTCCCCCTCCTCCTTATCTCCAGACTTTACAGCTTTAGGGGTCTTAAGCACAGTTGAGAAACTATCCCCTTCCTGCTTCTTAACCTCCAGCACTTTAGGAGTTACATTAAGCATTTCATCTGGAGCATGACCGCAGGGGTTTGGCTGACACACAGAAACATCAACTTCTATATATCCATTGTTTACCCTTTGAGCAAAGTCAGTAATATGAATATCCTCAGACACCCCAACATCATGCATACTTTCTCCTGCACCCAGATCTAAGTACTCAGGTGCTGTAGGCACGGTTGGGCACACATCCCCAGTCCCCTTTAGTTTTCCAGGGATAATACCTTCAGGGCATACAACTTCTGAAGACACGTTGACAGAAGTATCCCCAGCATGCCCGAATCCCTTGGCTACCTGATCACCCATAGTAACACTATGCTTTTCCGCATATGGGGGCATTGAACCAGAAGAGCCACTACAGACTCCCTGTTCCTGAACCTCTGGCCCTCCAAAGGTCAACCCACACGCTTCCCCTAGAGCTTGCTCTCTAGGTCTGGTCCCTTGGTGCACATCCCCCTCCATCTCTTCAGGAGACAGGATCCTGGGTGCTGGTTCAGACAGGCATACCTCTACCTTCTGGGCTCCCTCCCAGCTACCCACTACTCCCAAAGTTTCAGACAGTACCTTAGGTTGGACAGGGCTCTCTACCAGCCCTCCAGGTTTGCAAGTTTCCTCAACTGGTGCATACTGGCAAACAAGTCGACCCAGATCCTTGCCCAGCAAAACATTAACAGGAATATCCTCGGATATCCCCACCTCCCGCAAACCCTTGCCCACACCCCAATCAAGGTACACACGTGCCACTGGCACTGCAGGGCGCACCCCGCCAATTCCATGGATGGACATGGTCTTCCCAGGGATATGATCCTCCAATTTTACCATCTCAGGCCGCACCAGAGTGCAAGCAGCCCCCGTATCCCTGAGTCCCATAGTCACACAGTCACCTACAGTCACTCTTTGTAGGTTCTCATCTTCATTCCCTTGAACCCTGGAAACAAACAAGACAGCTGGGTGTTCCCCAACTGCTACACATTGCAAATTGTCTCCTTGAGCCTCCTTTGGTCTAGCCACAAATAAAACAGGTGCAGCTCCCCCAGCTGTACCTCCATTTCCATTTGTCTGTGGAGATGGTCTCTTAGAAGGGCAGGTGGCACTCAAGTGCCCAATCTGGTTACACCGATAACACCGGCGGGTATCCCCCTGGCCCGATGTGGCCCCTGCTCTGTTGGCTAGGAAAGGTGTTGGTGATAATCTCCCTGCTGGTTTAGGAGTAGGTGGCTGGTAGGCTGCTCTTTTCCAAGTAGATGGTCCTGGTGATGCTTGTACCCTCTTGGTTGTTGGAGTACGATTGTTGGCATAATCGTTAGCCAGATCTGCCGCCTCTGCCGTGGTCTTGGGTTTTCTGTCCAGAATCCACTCTCGGGCCTCCGGACTTCGTGTCCTCAGGAACTGCTCCAGAATCATCAAATCCTCCAGGGCCTCATATGTAGTAACTTGTAGGCCTCCAGTCCATTGCCGGAAAACAGTCCGAAGCTGTCCCGCATATTCGGTGCAACTGTCCGATGTAGCTTGCTGCATCTCTCGAAACTTTTTCCTGTAGAATTCAGGGGTGAGGTTAAAACTTTTTAACAAGGCAGATTTTATGGCCTCATAGTCCTGATCAACTTCCATTGGTAAGGAAGCAAACACATCCAGGGCTTTCCCCTTCAGACGTGGGGTTAAATACTTTCCCCAGTCTTCCTTGGGCAGCTGGTACTGCCGGCACACTTTCTCAAATCCTCTCAAAAACACATCCAAGTCAGTGTCCTTTTCCAGCATTGGAAAGTGTTCCAGGCGAGGTCGGTTAGCATATCCATCCCCGTTAACAATGCTTTGGGGAGACTGACTATATTGCTTTAACCGTAGAAGTTCCAGCTGATACCTCCGCTCAGCTTCTCGTTCAGCAGCTGCCCGCTCCGCAGCTCTCTCAGCAGCCTCCCTCTCTCTCTCTCTTTCCGCAGCCTCCCTCTCTCTTTCTTTGTACTGCAGAATTAGGTTGAACTTTAGCTGAGGATCCACGCTCCCCAGATCTTTTAGTGCCATTTGTAACTCAGAGTCCATTACACTCAAGGCGTTAACTTTATCAGGAAAACATCCTTGATCCACAGGCTCTTCCAAAATCACATCTGCTCCAATGGCCTGATCTGCACAGAGTTTATCATGTTCCAGGAGATCCAAAATTAGCTGCTCTTTGCTTTTGCCAAAAATTTGTATATTCCTTTCTTGACAAACCAGCTCCAGAGATTCTTTTGGCTGTCGTCGATATGCCTCCATAATGCAGTATGGTAGAGAAAAATAAAAGGGAGAGGAACGAACTGTTTTGCACTGTATGTCTGTAATTAGGCACTGAGTAATGTCT
>VKOC01049344.1:0-14310 GCA_009364415.1 Spea multiplicata
TCTTACTACCGATCTATGCTCCAAGTATCTGTCCTGGACAGTTATACAGTAAGAGGTTGTTGGCGAAGTTATATAAAAAGTAATTTATATATATATTATTAATATTAAATTCAGCTTGTATAAGCATTCAAGAACTAGGAATTGTATAAGCATTCAAGAACTAGGAATCCCTTGTCCTTTCGAATGGATCCAGCACAGACATCATAGGTCTTTTATGCTGTAGTTGTTATCAACATTCGTTTTACTTTATTAAGATTTTATGTTTTACATGTCTGACCAAAGACATAGCTAGGGCATTTAAAATAAGAGATATTTATATTGATTAAAAGGGAAAAAAACCATAATTAACATGCTGTATATATGTCAGATTATGTGGCAGGGTTTTGACTGAAAACACTGTTACCATCACAACAAAAGGGTTCAGCTACTCCAAACAACTCACTCCAATTACAATGGTAACCATTTACTGCTAGTAACCAGAAGTTATAAAAAGTATAGATTTTATGTAATCCTAGGATTTGTTTTCTTCCATATTAAGGAGTATTGTGCTCCGGAAAGATCTGGCCTTTTCCAAATTCCCAAAATTCCATACCATGATCACAACTGTAAAGACAGATTTTTGTGCTACAAATTTGCCCTTAAATTGATTTGGAAGATCAATTTAAAGTAAGTTTCATAACAAACCTTAACTACCTGTATAAAATCACTCAGATGCCCTTACTTGTTCTTTTAATAAAGCTCTGCTTATTTTTTGCTTGGAGTTGTTTCCTTTGTCATATATGTGGCCCTTTGAAATTTATTGACAACATTCTAGAGTTTTCAAACTCTCGAAATCTACAAAAACTTTTTTTTTGTCTTACCGGTGACAAAATTAACACGACTACCTAAGGCCAAAAATAAAAGTAAAAAAATGCATTATTATTGCAAAAGTATAAAATTCATATATACCTGATCAGTAGTAAACACATACGGCACATACAGTTATCCCAGGCAGCTATCACTGCCTTTTCTTTAAGTTATAATCCCTGCAAAAGTCTTTTTTTTACCTAGCAGTGGACAACTCGTGCCCAATTTAGTATCAATCATTATATTATATGAAGCTGCCATCCCCTAACATTTACAGTATTCATAGCCACAGACACGTTTGTAGTCTTCTCAGACACTTTACAAATGGACGTTTTAGAATTTTCGGACACGGATATTTTTTTCCAAAACTCTTCAATGTGCAGCGATAAGGCATCAGTAGGCATATACGTCGTAGGTGCACACCCAGCTGGACGGGAAACTCCAGGCAGGGAACTTCTTCTCCAGAGCATCAAGATGAGGAGAATGTTGATTATTGCCAAAGAAATAGTGTGACGCAAAAGCCACCGTAATCAAGCCGGTGTTGCGTCCATCAGAGCTCTAGAACAGAAATCAAAAACATACATATTTAAGCTTGTATTCACAGGTGTAACATAACATCTAATGCCAGTCTCCACCGAGAAATACCATAAGACCTTGGAAATAACACTGATGACCAAGACTAATAAGAACTGTGAATGATTACCGGTACATTATGTATTCCTAGTGATAATTTACTTGCTTTTCCCTCTTGTAGTCACCAACCTCAGCCCCCATCTCCTTTCCCGCATCCCTGCTTCTCTATTATACCTCTATTTTACATAATTTACCATCTTTTCTTACCT
Source organism: Spea multiplicata (assembly GCA_009364415.1). Classification (NCBI taxonomy): domain Eukaryota; kingdom Metazoa; phylum Chordata; class Amphibia; order Anura; family Pelobatidae; genus Spea; species Spea multiplicata. The sequence continues at coordinate 1,689 of VKOC01049344.1, forward strand.
TAACTTCTATCCAAAACTTCCACGCTGGGGATTGCAGCCCATGGGAATAAAATACAAAATAGTCCCCACCACTACTGGTCACAGGAATTCCATCACCAAGAGACCAGCTGGACAATACACTTCCTTCATGTGGACGCATGTGAAGTGTCACATGGCTGGGTGCTATCAAGAACAGAGGAAAAACAAAAGGTTGTGTCACTAACCAAATATTTTATAGGTACATATTAAAGCTGAACACAGGCTAATCTACTCCGTCAAACACAACACTTTGTTTCCCAGGATCCACTTTTTTCGCAGGGCGATGAAGTTACTTACCTTTTACTTCAAGCACCAGTCTAGTAGACCCCCAAGGCATTGCTTCCCTAGACACAAGTCTAATATCAGTGCGTTCAGAAAGAGGAGGTGGAGGGGCTGGGAGATACCAATTTTTCCTGTTGAAGCAAAATGGACATGCTGAAAACATGCGGGTTATATCAGCCAGATTCTCCTAGACTCTGGTGCTTCTTTCATACAGGCTACTGCAATAACAACCCGTATAGTTCTTTTTACATATCCAGAGCATCCACACTGGGGATTGCAGAGATTATGTCTCATTGAATAATTAATATATTTTGTGGATTGCCTTGCACCTATGTGACGGGGCACATACAGGGTACATCTGGTCTTTGGGTCAGGTTATTTGAAGTCTTTAGAATTATCATGGTAGAGGAAACCTCCCCAAGACACAAACACATTTTCCATTTAACATTCTAAACACACTGCGTTACATCATTTTTTACATGAATACGTCAATATAGTACTCTTACTAAAAGAACGGTAGTAAAGAAAAGTACTGTAAGTACTTGTGCAATGAGCTACACTGCCAAAAGTTTGGGGTCACCGTGTAACAATTATAAATTCACTTATACAACATAGATAACCCAAATTCAGGCAAGTGGACCTCTTCATCTGCTAATTTGTTGATGGCCAACTGGTTGATTTTATAGTTAGTAACCACAAACCTGATTAAAGTATGGACAGGAAAATACCATGGGAATCCACAAAAAGGGGCATCTTCACATGTGGTTCGAATAGAGTCATTTAATTCAGGTATATAAGGAGTGACATGGGATATTCCGGTGTAATCAAAGCCATTGATCCATATTCCTGAATCTTTTTTCACCACATCTCCATTCAGGTCATGGAAAGTTCGAACTGTGTGCTAAAGGTGGAAAAAAAAAAAGACACAAGAAGTCAACGAACAAGATATGAGGTTTAAAGACAAAGCAAACCGTCTCCACATCCAATTTAACCCAGTCTTGTAGGTCTGGGTCTTCATAGTGGGACTTTGGGTAGTTGACACTACAACTCTCCTACATCTGTGAATAAACTAGTAACCTGCATCTTTGTGTAGGGTGTCAAATGCAAAGCCAAAAATCAGATTTAGGGATTGATATTCAGACATAATATGTCTTTAGATGTATTTGTCTACTATGGATATAAATTAATTAATTGTTAATGACATTTAACATATCATGCAATACCTTGGGAAAAAAACAAAGCTGAGTTACTGGGTACAGATTGAAAGCATCCTTCTCACAAATTATTCAGGACATGGTTACCTGTAGAAAGATTCTTTTGGGCTTTGGACTGTCCATGCTGGAACTATATGGAAAAAACATGCCACTGCAGACAAGAGCGAATGTGACAACTGACACTAAGCCCAAGCTGATCAGTATTCCCTTTGTACCCTTTATAAGGTAGATAAAGTTGATCTATAAGGAAAAACAAACTACAATCAAATAATTTTGCACATATCAATACAGTCTCTTTTAAAAGCAAACTTTAATTAACCTATACGATTTATAAATACCAATCCTCAAAGGAACAGTCTAGTCCACACAACTTTATTTTTTTAATGTATATTGGCTTGGACTCCAATGCATTTTACTGCAAATCATATAATGTTATGCTAGGTTTTGATAACTTGCAAGTTATTCATGTTTGCTAAATTGTTAAATGCTAAATGTTCTCTGTATTTGGATTTTAAAATGGAGTAAAATTATTAATTTGTAATAAATGTGTGTTAATTAAAAATAAAGTAACCGAAAAAACATACACCTTTTTGTACTGTATAGTTTATATATATATTATTATGTTACACATATTATATATATTGCCAAAGTATGGGGACACATGACCATCACACCTATATGAACTTGTTGGAAATCCCATTCTACAACCATGGGCATTATTATAGTGTTGTGCCCCACTCTGCAGTTATAACAGCCTCCATTCTTCTCAAATGACTTCCTACAATATTTTGGAGGCTCTTTGTATCCTTTAAATCATAAGAGAATTTGTGAGGTCAGGTACTGATGTTGGATGAGAAGGCCTTGTTTGCAATCAGTCTTACAATTCATACCAAAGGTGCTCAATGGGGTTAAAGGCAGGACTCTGTTTCTCCAGACCAAACTTATCAAACCATGCCTTTATGGACTTTGCTTTGTACCCTTCATTGGAACTAAGGGGCCTAGCCCAAACCATGAAAAACAGCCCCAGATCATTATGCCTCCTTCACCAAACTTTACAGGATTCACTTTCCTTTCCGGAAGGTAGTGGCCAAATCCAGATTTGTCCATCAGGCTTCCAGAGAAAAGGTTTCCACTGCTCCAGAGTCTAGTGGCGATGTGCTTTACACCACTCCAGCCAACACTTGGTATCATGCATAACGATCTTTGGCTTGTGTCCAGCTGCTCATGGAAACCATTTCATGAAGCTACTTCAGCTCATGGCTTGTGCTGATGTTACTTCCAGGGACAGGTATGGAATTCTGTAGAGAATGATGCTACAGTGGACAGATGATTTTTATGCGCCATGTGCTTCAGCACTCAGCAGACCCACTCTGTGAGTGTGCGTGGTCCACCCTTTTGTGGCTGAGCTGTTTCACAATAATAGCACCTACAGTGCCACATTTGAAGTCATACAGCTGTTCAGTACGACCTATTCTCATGTTAATTTTTATCTACAGAGTAGGCTGCCTATGTGCTTGATTTGATTCACTGGTGAGCAAAAGGTGTGGCTGAAACACCTAAACTCCAATAGGGTCCATATACTTTACGTCATACAGTACGTACGTGCACACACACATACATATACATATATATATACACACACACATATATATATATGGACATATAATATACAAGAATTATATTAAAAAAACGACTACATATGGGTAAAGTATGATCAATTGACTTTTTAAACATGCCACGTGGTCCACTTATATAGTCTTTTACAGAGAAAAATGTATTTTTATATGGTGAATACGTACAAAATACGAAGAAAGAACTACGGTGGAAACAACAACAAAGGAAGCCATCACCACATCTGGTGGGATTTCTGTGCCACTCCGACCAAGAATTGGTGTGAACATCTCAAACATTGCCCACACATGGTACATGGTGTGCAAATATGGTCCAAGTAGCCCCAGCAGGTACAAAGCAACAAATTTAGATGAAGAGCCTGTAAACAAGATAGAACATATTATACATAACAATGGAATGACTGATGTGCGGAGATTTCACACATTAGTGTTATAAAAAGTGGTTATGAAGCAAAATCTAGCCATAGCAATGGGATTTTCCACGTTTTTTTTTTATATATTATCCCTCACTCTAGGTATACCAATATTCAAAAACAGTAAAACATTGGTGGTTTTGCTTGATTATATAACAAGAGCAGATCAAACAATGTAAGTATATAAAAACATGTCAAGAAGTTTGAATAAACCCATTTACACTTGGCATTCAGGCAAGTAACCTTCTGAACTACCTATTCATAGTGTTTCCTACAAACTAGCAAGCTGTGGTTACTTCCGACCACACTGAACCGGTACTGTTTGTGTCTATATTATTGTTTTTGCCTGTGCAGTACAAACAATTCAGGTTCATTTGAGAAGGAATAAATAATAATTGTTAGCAAACATTTACCTTGATGAATAAATTCTTGTTGAGCGGATAATTTTGTGAGCAGAGGGAAAATGACCCACAAGGCAAAGAAATAAGCAGAACATAGTCCTGAATGGGTTACAAGTACCAAGGGTACACACCATGTAATTAATGTCACGTCAAAGAACAAGTCCCCTAAATACTGGCTGTTTGTGCTCTGTAATCAAAAAGGAAAGACAAAATATGAACAAAGCCAACAACTTCATAGAGGAATTTTGCTAATTTGACAAACAATTGGTAAACTCTGTGGTGCTGAAAGGCCAGGCCGTTTAACGAATAACTCAAGAATAGATTACTGAAAGTTCTTCATAGCACCCATGAAACATGTACTCTGTCTAACTGAACACAAACCATAAATTTACTTTTTTCAGCTACACATGTTTGGCATTTTGCTAGAACCTACAGATCATTATTTATGTTCTACATAAGCACTATTAAATAGTTAATTATTTGTGCAAGTGAAACAGAGCCGGTGTGGGTTTATGTAAATCCTTTACTTTTGGGTTTAATTATACCTTGTTTGCGCGTAACAACTTCGAGCTCATCATTTCTAAATTAAAAAAGCGTATCATCTGTTATTATGGTTTTTTTTGTGTGACCCATATAGTCTACATGAAAAACTTACTTTATAGTAGATGTTCTTGGCCAGGGTGTGTACAAGTATCAGCTTGGCTAAAGCTGCAGATCCATATAGACCCACAGACACATAGAAGTGAGTGTACCAGAACAGTGATTTTCCGGTGAGTGAAACTAACACTGCTATAATCAGGACGGTTATCAAGGCGGAGATCCAACTCATAATAGAAATAAAGAGTCCACACATCAGGTCCCAGGAATAGTTGACGCCTAAATTCAAGGACACTGTGATCAGTTGTTTGTAAATTTACTTTTGCATTTCAGTGCATAGCACAATGCTATTTATTAATGAGATTAGTGGTACGTTTACGTGATGTAGCAAAATAAGTGATGTATTTGTGCTCTCCTCACCCCATCAACCAATGGTATGGTCCAATTAACATCCCTCTGGTTGCTATGGTGGTAATACCATGTTTTGGTTTTTTTTGTTTGTTTTTTTTATAAATAATACCCGCTATTCCTTTTGCACAGTTTCCATGGTGTTCTATCAATTCCATTTTCCATGGGGTGGCTAAAGTAAACTGATAAATTGCTCGGTACAGTTATGTTTTTATGAGCCATTTTCTCTTAAAGTTAAATCCTTCCTCCAGAATATGTCGCTTACCTGCACGCCTGTACTTGGCGATTTTTTTGCTCAGGTAAACGAAAGTGACTGCAGCCACTATGTAGTTGATGACGGTTCCAATACGTGCTGGGTACGACAAGACAAAGAGCCCACATACATCGAAAAAGACCATGTTCCCATGGCGAAACTCTGAGGGATCAGCAAGCTGGTGAGACATAGCCAAGTATTTCAGCACGCTCAATATATTGTCACCTAAAAAAGGAAATAAAGACAATAGAAAACAGCCAGTTCTCATAGGTATGTGTTCTGTATTGTGTATTACAGTTTTGTGTATACCAGGGAACTTTCAAAATAAACCCTGAAATATTAACCCTTTAATGGCTCATCAACATTTTATGTAGTAACTCACCTGGTCCTCGTGGAAACCTTGGCTTGTCATTATTTAAAGATAAACTTAATTGAGTCATTCAAGCAGGGATTTCAACCATAACATACTGGCAGCAAAACCACAAACTGGAAGTCTTGTATATGATCACAGCAGTGTAAGAGTCACCTCTAGACTGCGCGACCCTGAGAATCTGCTCCCTTCACCCGGTGATCGGGGCAAAAACTCAGAGTTTCCGGGTATGAGTATTTGTAATACAATTGGATATTAGAAACATTAGTCTTGTTTCAATATGGTAAACATACATTTTGAAAATAAAAAATCATAATACAAACCAGCTCTTTGGATGGAGTCTGTAAGTATTCAGTCTGCCGTGTCATACTTTGTGTGGTAAATGTAGCCATTTTCAATAAAGGCCAAATCTATTCCTAAAAAGGAAAATAATTAACATAAAGGATTAGGATTTCAACATTTAAAGCTTGTTGGCAAGATATGAGGGGGTGAAACTATTATAATTAGTTATTTCAATACGTAAGCCTTCAACAACAATCAGATGGAACCGACGCAGAAATAAGTGAGAGAAGCAGGTGCAAAGTGGAATGTAGACAGTCAGTAGCTAGATTTTAACGTATATTAGATAACAGAGGAGCAGCTCAAACAGCATTTCTGAACATTGGCACTCTATACAGGGTGTTCTTCACACAAAAGTAGTGTGGGGTCTGTCAGAGACGCTCTTTCAGGATTATGCTAATGAAATGCCACCTGAGTATATGTAAGGAAAATGTCAAAACATTTGGGAAGACTTATGAGACAAGATCACAAAAGGTGAAACAGCAGCATGAACAGGTGTCTTCTCTATCCAGGTGAATGTCTCAGTCTTTTCCTTAATGTTAGCAGACATTTGCTACGCTGCTCGATAAGATACATTTAACAACGTCTTAAAAAGGTGCCCTGATGTCTGTACTACAGAGCAAAATAGTTATTTTAACTACAACAGGATGTATCATAAACACAGCATTGTGCAGCTTAATACAGAGTAACTATATCATGTAACTTCAAGAGGTCATAACACACCTGGAATATTGCCAAAGTCTCTGTATATGCGGAAGTCTGTATCAGATGGGATAATGCCACTTTGAAAAACTTCCTGTGCCACCACAGAGGCAAAAGGGTGTACTGCAGCTGATGCATAGGCTTGCACCAGCCATGGGTTTTCTGGGCCTAAAAGAAGGAAGAACAAATGGTTAAACATTTTGTTTACTTCACAAATGACCCCGATCACTCAATGATATCTAGGAACAGGAAGAAATTATGTCATTGTGTCTTTCTGCTCAGCCCATTCGAAAAGCTTTAAATGGATCTGTCATGTGACAAGGTCCACTACAGGTAATGACGGCCTGTGGTATATACGTTGTGGAAATTTGTGTTCCTGATTTTTCTTACGTCTTTTGTTTTAAAAAGCCATCAAAGCATCATGTATCATTTACAGAGTGATCAGCTACTGATTTGTTTATTTATTTAGCTCCATCATATGCTGTATCGCTGTACAATCAGTAAATAAGATACAAGTAGTGTATCACAGTATCTACTGAAAATGCAACTTAAGTGCTACAGAGCTGGAGTGTGAAAGTGCCTATTCACATTCATACCTGTCTGAAACACCAGCTCCTTCCCTCCAACTCCAGCAGCCTCCAAATTAATAAAAGCTCGAACCATCTTGGCCCACGGGTGCTGAGTGATGAAGCCATGGCTGCCCTAGACAATGAGAAGACACCAGCATATTAGCAGTCACAAATAAGAAGAAAAGAGGCCCTATCTAATGTCATTTAGTACAGGTGAAATATCCAATGGGTTTTTTCACCATGTAAATAAATATATGACATTTTACTACCTGTAGGATGTTTTCTTCAGCTCCATTGAAAAGAAACACAATAGCATGCTTCAAGGGATTAGACAAAGAGGACAAGGTCTCCAAGATTTCAAGCATGACAGCACAGCTCACTGCATCATCACTGGCACCTACATTAATACAACATAAAGCAACTCGGAATCAACCAGAGCATTACCAATCTAAAGCATGCCACAGGTTAGGCATAAAATACTAATCGATAGCAAGTAACAGTGTAGCAATCTTCTTAATTCTGCAATATGCCTATTGAAGCATAAGTGTATACCCAGCTCATATGTATAGTAATTCTGTATATGGAAAACATATATTTGATCCATGGATCACTTTAGTATAAGATATAGCCAGCTGTCAGATGTTTGTATGTATATGTTATTAAAAGGAAGTGCATGGTCATAACTTCTTTTTTATTTTAATAAACACTGTTTAATAAAACAGAGCAAATGTCTCAAATAAACCAGTTAATGATTGAAAGGTATAGCTACATGAAATATAAAGGTCTGGGGTGGATGCATGTGTACGTTTCCAAATGCTGGCTACCTTCCACTTGCTGAACTGGTTACACCACCATGGTACCTATTTTCTGAGTGATGAAAAGATAGTGTATGAACCTCTGATAGGCGACCCTTGGATCTTACCTGGTGAGTTGGCCACAGAGTCAAAGTGACAGTTTGCTAGGACGGCGTGCTCTGCTCCATACTGCGGCTCCAGCTTCACTGCTATATTAGTTATGTTATCATAGTAACTGGTGAAGCCTCCGAGGAAATCAATGCTAAATGATCCTGTGGGTCTTTGGACATCCACCAATACCCTGTGAGCTGCGTTGGCCTTTGCTTGGATCCCCCTAATCTGTTCCAGAAGGTAGTTCACAGCTAGCATTTCATTGGCTGGGCTGCCCACCGTCCTGGAATCAATAGCCGTGAGGCGCTCCAAATAGCCCCTGTAATACAGACAATATCATAAATGGACTCCGCAACATACACACACACACATATATATATATATATATATATATACACACACACATATTAATGTATTTATGTATTTATTGATCTGTATTAAAATGAAGGGCAGATATAAGTAGGTTTTTTTCCTGTGCTCTGTAATTTTTGCTTTGCAATGTTTAAACCACAATACAACAACTATAAATAAAGGACTTGCTAGGGCTGCTTATAGATCAAGCTCAACCAACGTATAACAGGCTTACAAAGGCACACCTAAAACCGTTCCCTAGTAAGCAGCACGTTATCACAAAGCAGTGTCAGATTGCGAGAGGTGCACACACCGCCCTCGTACAAAGGAGCAGACATTGCACATCAAAACCACTCCTCCTGCAAGAAGGGCCGAGATGGCCCTACATAATGCCTACTGATATCAGATATCCTCTAGATTGTAAGCTCCTTTGAGCAGGGTCCAACTGAGTACATCTCATAGTCCAAGCGTACTGGATGAAATCATTGTATTTAGGGGTGCTGCTCCATTAACACCCCCCCTTTAGTAAGTCTTAATAGGTGTAATTTCATTTTTTTCCCCAATGAAGGTTTACCGTAATGGAAAGTTTTTAAACAAGTGTTTCGGTTTAAACGGTAATAGTGTAGGAATGCCGGCTTTTGCATCGCATGACAAGACTTACTCGCAAAAATAAAATCTGAATGATTAAATATTTTACATGGGGGAGGTTTGGCCGTTTAACAATACTAGAATTAGGTCACAAACGTGGTATTTAGCAGCGTCGATGGAACAGCACCTTTAGTATCCAGGCTGAAACACACAAATTAGGTGGAGAATGAATGAATTGTGGATTATACCCCCATCATTATAACTCCAATGATGATGTAATAATTTATATAGAAATATAAGAGACAATGATTAAGAGAAACTATCTATCCTTCCGAGCCTGCAACGTGTCAGCGTCTGATATACCAGGAAATGTTGTAAATACATAAAGTCGCTTTGAATGTAGGAAAATTAAAATGGCCATTTCAATATATAGATCGAGTCGGTTATCCATGTTTAAATTCCCTTACTGTATTAGCCTCTACCACTTCTGATGAGGCTGTTCCATGTATCTACCACCATAACTTCCTAACATCTAAACCTAGAATAATCTATTGTGTTTGTGAATTCTTAGCCAACTGACACATCGCTGTAGCTGCTAGAACATTGCTGCAAATGCAATAAACACTGCATAACATGAGCATAGCCCCCGCTCCCCCCGCTGTGAACATGCCAGGATAAAGTAACACACTTCGTTCAAATTGCAGCAAATGCATTAGTGTTGGGGATTCAGCATAACAATCATACCTTTAATGTGCTCTGTAAAAAAAAAAAAGTTACTCTTCCATATAGTGTTTTGATCACTAAAAAGTGAATGTTTCAGAGATAAACATCAGCCCATAAAATAACTTTGTGGAATTTCTGGGCTTCATAGAGAAGCTGTTGGAATATCTGTGTCAATCATACATTATTCTGAACACGTGAAGAGCTGCTCTGTGTACAGCAAAACAAGGACAAACGCCGTGAATGGGGAGGTGGGAATGTACATTGAGCGGATGACGTCACATCGCAAGGTCTTTGTTAATATTAATCAATCAATTGACGATTAATAACATTGTTTAATATCCTTTTTGTTTAAATCATTTACATTATTTGAGAATACACATAATGAGAGAGATAGACAGTGTGTGTGTGTGTGTGTGTGACAGCACCTTGCAGTTCGATTGTCAGACCCTCGCAGTGTGTGTGTGTGTGTGAGAGTGTGTGAGAGAGACAGTCTATCGCAGTGTGTGAGTGTGTGACAGCACCTTGCAGTGTGAGGGACAGTCTCTCGCAGTGTGTGTGACAGCACCGTGCGTGTGAGGGACAGTCTCTCATCGCAGTGTGGTGTGTCTGTGTGTGAAGGACTCGCAGTGTGTGGTGTCGAGTGCAGTCTCTGGCAAGTGTGTGGTGTGTGAGAGAGAGACAGTTCTTATAGCGATGTGTGTGAAGCAGGACGTTCGCTCAGTGTGACAGGGACAGACCTCGAGTGTGTGTAGGTGTGTGTGGTGTGTGTGTGTGTGTGTGGTGTGACAGCAATGTGGTGTGAGGGACAGTCTCTCGCAGTGTGTGTGTCTGTGTGTGAGAGACCCTCGCAGTGTAAGTGTGAGAGTGACAGTCTCTGGCAGTGTAAGTGTGAGAGTGACAGTCACCTGGCAGCAGTGGCATTGAAGTCCGTGCTGTGGCTTCCAGGGGTCACTAATTGCCGCAGTGAGATCTGCACCAAGCCTCGCACAGCCAGCGCATACAGTATCAGCACCAAGGACACCGAGCCTCCAAACGCTATGGCACGGCTGTGGGGCTTCCGTTCCTCCCCGAGGCTCTGCTTCCCCCGGTGACTGTGGCTGCCCTCCCCTGGAAAGGGTGCTCCAGGCCGGACCCTCCTGATTGCCAAGCAGCCACCTCTGCTACTCTCCATGCTTAGGTTACACAGATCTGTCCTTCCTTCCCGCTGCCAAGGAAACTGCTCAGCCAATCGGAAAACGCGTTGTCACTCAGATAACCAATAGCATAGTATCGGCTATCATCACTGAACACTCCGGCCGGCGAACTACGGGAAGAGCAAATGGACAATCTGATTCGCTCTGTACCTTATTTTACTTCCCCATCTCACTCCACTCACGAAGAGATAGAGTCTGTATTCTGGGAGCTCAGAATGTTTCGTTGATTTTATTGTACAATCAGTCTATTTACTGCCTAAACTTTCCAAATTCCGTGTATACAAACAGCAAGTGTGTTAAACTGTGTGAACAAAATGAATTATTCGTATTTAGAAAACCCAACTTACAGAAATATATATAAGAAGGTAACACGAAAAGGGTTTGGTACCTATGGTGACCTATGGCCCTTGCGCATGGACCCCAATCAATTGTACTGCATACATGTCAATGCAGGCATTGTGTCTCATTTAACTCCTCCCCCTGTTGTCTCTGTTGAAAGCAGGTAGTGTTCCCCAGTACACCGCTTGTACTTGCCTAGTAGAGTTTGCTAAAAACTACTCAATAGGATAATACAAAAACTGCCAGACACCATTAAAGACCAGCTAAAACCACTAATACCTGAAGATCCAAAAGTGGGCTCCTTCTACATGCTACCCAAAATACACAAAGAAGGCAAAGGGGAGACCCATCATCTCAGGAATTGGTACACTGACAGAGAATATATCTGGCTGGATAGAAAACACCCTGCAACCACTAGTACAACAAACACCCAGCTTCCTTCAGGACACCACAGACCTCTTAAACAAACTGGCTGACCTGGGCCCACTCCCACATAACACTCTCCTGGCCACCATGGACGTTGAATCCCTATATACCAACATTCCACACAGAGATGGCATAGCAGCATGCCAGGAATACCTGAACCGACACAACATGGACACCGAATCAGTTACGCAGCTCATTCAATTTATACTTAACCACAACTATTTCAGGTTTGGACAGGACCTCTACATCCAGAAAACTGGGACTGCGATGGGTACTCGAATGGCGCCACAATACGCCAACCTCTTTATGGCAAAATTAGAAGAGGATTTCATATCCACCTGCCAAACAAAACCCCTGGTGTACCTTCGCTATATAGATGATATTCTAATCATCTGGACCGCCAGCAAAGAGGAACTTCTCACCTTCCACGAGAACTACAACGCATTTCACCCCACCATCAACCTCACAATCAGCCACTCACCCACAGAAATAAACTTCCTGGACACCACCATCAGCATTAAGAACAATACCATCCACACATCCCTGTATCGTAAACCAACAGACAGACCGACTTACCTTAAAAACAACAGCTTCCACCCTAAACATACAAAAAACTCTATCATATACAGCCAGGCCATAAGATACAACCGCATCTGTTCTGACACAGCAGATCGCGACAAACAGCTCCTGAAACTAAGGGGAGACTTTATGAACCAGGGCTACAATGCCAGGATAATTGACAACCAGATACAGAAGGCCACCAACATTCCCAGAAAAAAATTACTAAAGTATAAAGAACATCATACTGGAACCCGTGTGCCCCTGGTTGTCACTTACCACCCCCAGGTAGAAGCTCTACGCAAAATATCTAAAGAACTTCAAGCAACACTACACACCGAA
>VKOC01049345.1:0-10242 GCA_009364415.1 Spea multiplicata
ATTGGATATCTCTCCCTCTGAGCACCGGACACAGTCGTAGCAGCAGATTTGTGTTCCAGGTCTCAGAACTTTTCGATATCCAGGCAAACAGTTCTGTGAACACTGAGACCTTGGAATCTACAAACAGAAAAAAAATAGTTCTTGTTTGAGCCACTCTTATAAATTAATAAAGAATGAGCAAATGGTTGGGGTGCAGGTACATGTTTTTTTTTAGGACTAACAGCTTGGATCCATGCTGGCTTTTCCAAGAGACTAGGGCTTTGCAGGATCCAGTCTATGATTCCTATGTGGTCTGCATCAGGCATAGGTGCTGGGCATTAAAACCTGGAGCCTGGCGATCAGAGACTGTTGTGGAAAGAAGAATTTCCTCTATGCTCCCAGGGCAAGGAGATCCCCTAAAAAGGCCCTGAGGTATCCCTGAGGTAAGGGAGGAAATACTTGCCTGGACATTTGCGTGTTGTCTGGGGGAGGTTTTCCAGAGCCTGGCTTAGCGAGGTCTGGCTGGGAGGTCTGGTTAGTGGGTGTTTAGGATGCTCAGTCTTAAGTGTGACGTTTATGGCTCTCATGCTACAGGGTTTTTCACAAGTTAGAACCATTACACCGTCAAAGTGGTTTTGTTTTACCATCTTTAGGATGTATGTGCTGGTGAGTTTATATTATTTCTGTTAAATTATTTTTAATATACTCTATGCCTGTAAAGTTTATAGAAATGTAGCTTAATTTTAATGTAGGAAAACAAAAACAATAATCCCCCCCTTACCTGGTTGTCTTTGTTCCTCCATATTGCTAAATGCGAGTCAATGATTAGCTTCTGACCATCTGGAGCCCACTCAGTGAAGTTACCCACAAGGTTTCTAAATGCAGACTTATTTGATAAAAACACCCAGTTTATAATTAAGTAATAGTATGCAAATTCTCCATGTTCATCGTAAAATGTGCGGCCCAACTGAGATGCAATTGTTATCCTTTTTATATAGCGATGCAACTGTGAAAAATGATTTAGAACAAAACAAGAGGACATTCACAGTCACAATGTAGGAGAGTTTTCTTCTACGTCATTAATAAAAAAAATAAAAATACCTCCCATTTTACAACAGAACCCACCCAAACACTCGACTAAAATAGACCAATACCTGATCTCTATTATTCATCCACTAGAACTTCATATCATTAACCACCATCAACCCTTCATCAGTCTACAGCACATCGTTAGAACCAACAGCACCAGGGTCACCACGAAGGCACAATTTAGAAGAAAATATTGTTCTTTGGTAAATAACAACGTTGGATTTTGCATGTGAGCTGCAATTAGTGTTAGAATGGCGATATAACTTAAGAGGTAGCAAGTAACAATTATATAAAATACACAACAATATACAACATAAAGGCTTCTAATACGTTGCAATCATTTGCAAGGAACTCATAGACATTAAATGCTATTTCATTTCTCTTTAATGCTGCATGTGTAATACCCTAAGCCTTTTCATGCCCTTTTTCAATTTGAAGATTGCCCCTCTTCCTGTACAATGTGTGTGATAATATTAAATACTAATAAATGTTAAAATAGGTACCAAACAAGGTACTTTCGCTAGAGATATCATTTTTAAAAAAAACCTCTCTGTCCCAAGACAAAGTTCAAAAATGGCAAACAATATAATGTAATATTTAAGATAGGATTTTGCTGTCTAATAAAATTACCAAAATCTCTGTATTTTCTCAAGGGATGCTGCTGATCATAAAGCAAGATTTTCCCTTCAGTGACACCTAACTTGTGGAAGAAATATGTAAAACTACAAAACAGTGGGTTTTGCTTTTAACTTTTTGATGTTCATCATTTAGTATGGATAATACTATACATGTAAAAGTCACATCACAGCAAAGACCTCTGTCCATATACACCAATCAGCCATAACATTATGACCACTGACAGGTGAAGTGAATGACACTGATAATCTTGTTATCATGGCGCTTGTAAGTGGGTGGGATGTATTAGACAGCAAGTGAACCTTTCTTCATCAAAGTGATGTGTTGGAAGCAGGAAAAAGTGTAAGGATATGAGCAACTTGACAAGGGCTTAATTGTGATGGCTTGACAATTGAGTCAGGGCATCTCCAAAACTGCAGCTCTTGTGGGGTGTTCCCAGTCTGCAGTGGTCAGCACCTATCAAAAGTGGTCCAGTGAAGCAAAAACAGTGAACAGACTATGGGGTCATGGGCAGCCAAGGCTCGTTGATGCACGTGTGGGGCGAAGGCTGGTCCGTGTGGTCAAATCCCTACTGTAGCTCAAATTGCTGAAAAAGTTATTGCTGGTTCTAATAGAAAAGTGTCAGAACACACAGAGCACTAAAGTTTGTTGAATATGGGGCTGTGTAGCTGCAGACCAGTCAGGGTGCCCATGCTGAGTGGTCAGCATGGGCACCCTGACTGGTCTGCAGCCAAAAGCACCTACAGTGGACACATCAGCATAAGAACTGGAAGAAATGGAAGAAGGGTGGCCTGGTCTGATGAATCACGTTTTCTTTTACATCAGGTGGATGGCCGGATGCGTCATTTACCTGGAGAAAACATAGCACCAGGATGCATCCATTGAGGCCCCATCTAACTGACCTATAGGATCTGTTGCTAACGTCTTGGTGCCAGATACAACAGCAGACCTTCAGTGTAGTGGAGTCCACGCCTCGACCCGTCAGGACCTACACAATATTAGGCAGGCGGTCGTAATGTTATGGCTGATCTGTATATACACTCGCTGGCCACTTTATTAGCTATACTCTTTGCTAGTACTGGGTTGGACGGCCTTTTGCATTAAGAACTGCCTTAATTCTTCATGTCATACTTTGCACAAGGTGCTGGAAACATTTCTCAGAGGTTTTGGTCCATATGCACATGAAGGCATGATGCAAACCTCCTGTTCCACCACATCCCAAAGGTGCTCTATTAGATTGAGATCTGGTGACTGTGAAGGCCATTGGAGTTCAGTAAACTCATGGCCATGTTTAAGAAACCAGTTTCAGAGGATTATTATTATTATTATCTTTTATTTCCAACAATTTATGCAGCACTTAATAAAATACATATATTCAAGGGGTATGACAAGACGAGAATTGACAGACAAACTGATACATTAAGGGGAGAGGGCCCTGCTCGCAAGCTTACAATCTTGATGGAATGGGATGAGGACAAGCATAAGGCATAGACAAAGAGTGAGAGGTAGTGTGGGGTTGTATCAGTGACAGGGAAGTGGGTTTTGAGATGTTTCTTGAATGGTGGGAGGGTGAATGCTGAAGGTTTGGTGAAAGTAGATTCCAGAGATATGGGGCAGCCCTATTTTTATGAAGATAGCTTTGCTACTTGCATTATCCTACTGGAAGTAGCCATCAGAAGATGGGTACACTGTGGTCATAAAGGGATGGACATGGTCAGCAGCAATATTGGGGCAGGCTGTCACATTTAAACAATGCCAAGTGTGCCAAGAACATGTCCCCCACACCATTAGACCACCCCCAGCCTAAATCGTTGATACAAGGCAGGATGGATCCAGGCTTTCTTGTTGTTTACACCAAATGATGACCCTGCCACCTGAATGTCGCACCTGGTGTCAAGACTCATCAGAGTGGCATATTGGGGGTTAAATGCATATCATAGGGCAAAGCGGCATATAGAAGGGTATAAGGCATTTCTGGGGGCAGTGTGGCAATCCTGGGGGCAGATGTGCATAACTGGGGGGGGCAGGTTGGCAAATAAAAAGAAATAAAAAACAAAAATTTCTCAATCATAGCTTTTATTAAATATGAAAAAATAGTTTACATGAATTAATAAAGAAATAAAAGTTTCTTGAAAAGAATATCGTGAAGAATAATGTGATCTCTGTTTTGTTCCACTGAATAAATGGAACTTTTTCATCTAAAATTTTCTGCAGTAGCAAATGTTTTGATTCCAAAATCAAAGGAGGGAGGCTAACATTAGCCTTTTTAATAAAAAAAATCTCTGCTGCTGTGGATTACTCTTCCATGATGTCAGCCGGCATTATGGTGGACACTGGGCTGGCTGAGAATCATAGGAATTTTAGTTCACAGCTAGCATCTGCAGCTTTACTGCTACTGCACTTCCCATGACTCTCAGCCAGCATCATGGAAGTAGTATGTCTGGCTGAGCCTCATGGGAATTCAATGTGTTGGTTATTTTTTAATATGCATGACTGTGCTGACAAAAATAAAGCGTGTTTTAAGTGCGATTGCTTGTATTGGTTCCACGAGATTTTTAAAAAAAAGTGCCCCTCTTTCACATTTTGAATGTTTTTGAAAAGTTGGGAGGTATGAGGTGTAAAGGCTGACCGGAATTCATATTCTTAAATAAAGCCTTAGAAATTCTTCCTGTATGTCCGTCAGCGTCTGACACGTGAAGCAGTCTGTATTTCATACATACCTGGTGTTTATAGATGTTTTGGATTGTATTTCCTTTTGCGTTCTCGTTATAAAATAAGTGCATGTCATGTAAAGCTTTAACTAAAGCACTCACTGAAATAAACACCCGGGAAGAAACACCAAGGGTCACATGAGCTTTAACAAATAATTTATGTTTCCCGCTGCAGTTACACAGAGAGATTTTATAGATCTCTTCATAAAGCCTATTCTTTTCAGAATTTTCCGATATACATTTATAATACAATATCCATATATCTTCGAGAAGCTTGTCTGCTGGACGGTTTGAAGGATGGATATTATCAAAGAAACTTCCGGTATCCGGTAGCGCTAGAGGATGCGGTTCTATGGCCAGACTGCCATTCAGGGGTTCTACAAAGAAATCTGTGAGATATTCATTGGAAGCCCAGGCAGGAGGAAGGATTAATGTTATATCTTTATGTTTGAGACACAGAGTTAAAATGTCAATAATTCTGACGCTGAAAGAGCTGCAGAGTATAATAATTCGAGCCGATGACATCAAAACCGTTTCTGACATCATTTTCATGTTTTCAGACAGTTCTTGTGATAAACTAATTTTTACAGTGAAGGAAATACAAATTCCATAACTTGTCAGATACGCTCTCAGAGCCTGACTCTCTGTCTCTCCGGTGTCATCATCAACCGCGAGAATTCCCACCCAGGTCCATCCGAAATGTTTTAGAATCTTCAATATAATTTTATTATAGACAAGATAATTTTGAACAGAGCGGAAGAAATGCGGATAAACACGTCTATCACTCAGCGCATAGTCTGTCGCTCCATAACTGATCTACAAAATGGAAGAGAAAAGTGTAAACATTCTGCTGTAAAGGTTTCTAATAACAGCTTGGAGTCAGACATGGTTGTGATCTCACCATGAAACTGAATGCTAATGTCAGACAATACATGGAAGACCATTCAGTTACTCACCTGTGCGTATCCATACACCCCTAGTAACTGTGCTATGGGAATGGTAGTAGTAGAATGGTGATCGCCAATAAATCCAGCCACGTTGTTAGAATTCGCACAAGAGTAATTAGGGACGGTCATGCGGGGGCCAGACAAAATCTGAAGAATGCTTTTCACAGCTTTTCTTTCATCTAAGCAGGAGTCATATATATGATAACCCAGGGTGATATTTGGTAAAATGTTTGGGTCGTTGTTCAATGTTTCAATGGCGAAAAGAAAGACCAGTAAATTGATGTAATCCATGAGGCCTGGGCTGTAAAGGTAGAAGAATTAGATTAAAGCAGAAGAACATAGCCAGAGGTCTATCAGATAAAAAAAACACTAATTAAGACTTTGTAGGAATACCATGTTACCATCAACTGGCAAAGGTTCTAGCTTTAAACGAATGGCAAAACAGGTCATGGGTCAGTAGAGAGTACTAGCGTGAGTGCCGTAATTACCCTCACATATTTATTTAATGTAGGGCATGTCCTGCGGAAGATAAATCAAGGACCTTTGTGAAATATTTTTGTCTCAAGCCCATTCCTAGCCCTGCCTGAGATGGTTGCAAATGTCTGAATACAGTGGACAGTGGTGGTCATGGCTGAGTCTGGTCCCACGCAGTACAACATGTGGCCCCTCTCTACACAGATTGAAAATGTCCAAAAAGACAAATCTACATAAAAAAGACATAAAAAATTCACCTTATGAAGAGAAAAATCTTATGAAATATAGGAATCCTTGGGAGGTACATAGTATAGTCCCTCTATTTCTGTCTGTCTCCTCCTCAAACTCTCAATCTCTTTTTCTTTTCCTAATGTGTTTTAATTTTCTTGCCAATTCTACATAGTGTCAGTCCTAATGTTTCAAGAGTTGGTTTAATAAAATAAAAAATAGTCAACATTTCGGTTGACCTTTGTAGCCATTATCATGCATTTATCACGTTCTCAAAAGGGGATGTCAGCTCCTTAGTGTAAAACACAATGACCTCTGTTTTACAGATACGTATTTTCTCCAATATCCTCATAATATTTTTTTAAATCTATATGGGTAGATTTACAAAAAGATATTAACTCTCCCAATCAAGTCAATAGCATAAAATTCATATTGCAAGAAAAAAACACATCTTACATTGTGTAACGTTAATTTCACAAAACAGCCTAATAAAAAGTAATAATAAAAAGTCATAAATATGTATATATTTACCTCAAAATAGCACTAGAGCATGTGTGCAAGTTATACCACGCAGGGGGAAATAAAAAATGTAATGTATGAAAACAGCTGGACAGCAACTGGATTTACTGCTTAACATAGTCACTTCCCTTAGTTGTTTTGGGCTCTCTATAAAATGAATTTGTTCTGCAGATATTATTTTTATGGTTAGTTGTAGAACTTACATGACACAGACTATTTGGGGAGAAAAATGATCCTGTCCAGAAAAAAAAAAATTCCTCATTTGATTATTCACCGTGAGAACTCCTCCAATTATAAGGTCCCCATCTTTAAAATACTCAAAGTCTTCAAATGGTTTGATGACTTGCAGATGACAGGCCGGTGCTGGGCTCTGGATCTCAGATCTGCAGGGCGTCACACACAGGAGCAACAAACAAACGAGACATTTCAATGGAAGAGACCCAGCGATCAGCATCATGCAGCCCAGTAATCTGACGAGTGCCAGAGAGTGTCTGCCGGGTTCGGTGGAATCGAGCACCGTGTGGGTCAGTGGCATCTGCTGCATCTGATATCATTGTAATGAACCTGAACATCTCGGCTCTTTTTATACAGTGCGGTCTCATTCATTGCAATGGAGTCTCAATATAGATGCAGGACTTTGTGTTTTGGGATCGCAATTCTATGTTGGTTTTAAATTATAAGAAAACCGCAGAGCGCCGGTAATTGTCTGCATGGACAGAAATATACAAACGCAGACTTTAATGTCTTTAGAGTATTAGTTAGTTTTAGAAGGAAGTTTCATTCATCGGCAGTTTTATTCCCTTTAATAATATTTATCGTTTTCTCAGATGTAAATGTTATTCAGCACTTTTAATTTATTATTGATTTTTCTGCATATGTAATGTTTTTTAAAATTTAATTCACGGAGGTTTTCTGATTGGATAGGATTTTATTCTATTTGAATTTTAAATAATATGATTTAATACAGAAATGCACAATTTGTGTTAATGTACCTTTTGTATTCTAGTTATATTCATATTATCCAGCTCTGACATCCACCATTAGCATAGCGAGGATGTTTTTTTTAATAAAATGTCCATCACTTCCTTTAATCCCCAGGAAGTAATAACCCACTTCCTGGATTCTCCCTGCATTATATCAGAAGACTGAGCACAAGCCTATAGCGCTAGAGGTTGTTTACTTTGTGAAGCTGTTTCCAGAAATATCTTTGGGCAAAACATCAAACAGCCATCACATACAGCACTTCAGACGTCTTTCAATTAAGACTCAAGTTTGCAATGTAAGCGAATTGATAACTTGAGTTGCTATAAGAATTTAGCAGTTAGGATCGTGTTCTGGGTCTTCTCCAGATGAGTGAAGCTGGAGCCTTTGTACAACTTCTCTGGAAAAAAGACTCACTTGAGATGGCAGTGAATCATAACTGTGCTATGGGAATGGTAGCACCTGATTGGTGATCACTAATAAATCCATCCACCTTATTATCATTCACACAAGAGTAATTAGGGACGTTGCGGCCAGTCAAAATCAGTTTTTGGAAACACCTCATATTTTCATTTGTTTTGGCACTTACAGGGTTAAATATGAATGACTCGCATCGCTGTTTCTTGGGTAGTTGCGCCCCAATAGCGTCCAGAAAAAGAGAAACTGCTCAACAAAAGTATATATTTTTTTTGAAAGATGACATCCCAAAGTATTTTACTTGGGGCATTTTAACACTTTTTATTTAACCATTTTAGTGCCAGTCCGTCTTAAACATTGCAGTAACATTTATTTTTTTCATTTTTAACAAACCCATTCTATCCAAACACAGTATTTCAGTATGTTTTACCCTGGTTACATAAAATTACTGAAACAACTTTTGATTTGTCTTCAGAAACACCTCTCGTGTACAGGAATACCCCATATACATTATTATTATTATTATGCTTTATTTATAAAGCCCCAACAGATTTTGCAGCGCTGTACAAGGTAAAAATTTTACAGATAACGATAAGTACAAAATGACAAGCATTTGACATACACAAACAAGAGGAATGGAGCGGCCTGTTCCTGTAGGAATTTATATTCTAGATGGATAAGGGGTGAGAAACAGGAGGTGAGCACTGCGTGGTAGTGAATGATGTTATTGTGGGGCGAGATAAGGGTTGTAAGTGGGTGAGAGAGAGGTTTTGATGTTCATGTCAGTGGTCGGCTTCCCTGAAGAGAAAAGTTTTTAGGGAGCGTTTGTAGGAGGGTAGAGTTGGTGAGAGTCGGACAGCATGGGGAAGAGAGTTCCAGAGGGTTGGTGCTGCGCAAGAGAAGTCCTGTAGGTGGGCATGGGAGGAGGCGATGAGTGAAGATGCAAGGAGCAGGTCATTGTTGGATTTTAGCGGGCGGGCTGGTGTATATTTGCTGATGAGGGAGGATAGGTAGAGGGGTGCGGTATTAGTGAGAGCTTTGTAGGATAGAGTGAGCATTTTGAATTTAATTCTGCTATAGATGGGGAGCCAGTGGTGGGACTCGCAGAGAGGTGCGGCAGATGCACAGCGTCGGGTGAGTTAGAATAGCCTGGCAGATGAGAGATTACGATGGAGTGGATTAGTTGTTTGTGGTGCTGACAGTCAGGAAATGAGGAATTTTGGAAATGTTACGCAGTTGGAAGTGGCAAGATTTAGAGAGTGATTTGATGTGAGGGATGAAAGATAGGTTAGAGTCTAGGGTCACTCCGAGGCAGCGGACGTGTGGTGATGGCACCGTCAACAGTGATAGAAAGGTCAGATAGGGGAATAGAGTTAGAGGGAGGGATTAGAAGGAGCTCAGTCTTAGAAATATTTATGTTGAGGTGGTCAGAGGCCATCTAGGAAGAGATGCCAGATAGGCAGCTGCTGATCTGAGAGAGGACAGATGCAGAGAGATTGGGGGTGGAGAGATAGATTTGTGTGTCGTCACCATAGAGGTGGTATTTGAATCCATAGCTGTCGATGAGTTTTCCAAGTGAGGAAGTATAGATGGAGAACAGTCGAGGACCCAGGACAGAGCCCTGAGGTACTCCAACAGACACAGGCATAGAGGAGGAGGAGGAGTCATCAGCAGAAGACACAGAGGAGGACCTGTTGGAAAGATATGAGTTAATCCAGGAGAGAGCAGTGTCACGGACACCAAGAAAGCTGAGAGTTTGTTGTTGGAGGGGGTGGTCGACTGAGTCAAAAACAGCAGAGAGGTCAAGTAAGATTAAGCTAGAGTAGTAGCCATTGTTTCTAGCAAATAGAAGGTCATTTGTGATTTTGGTGAGAACAGTTTCGATTGAGTGCTGTGGGCAGAAACCGGATTGCAGGGGGTCGAGCAGAGAGTTTGAGGACAGAAAGTGGATAAGATGTCCAAGTCAATGGAGCCCAGCTAAAGTAAAAGCATTTCAGATACCCAAGGGGTAAATTGGAGTGGCCGGGTTCAAAGATAGGGTGTAGGCACAGACTGACCAAAATGGGGGGAAAAGTGCACTTCCCAAATGTGGCCTTTTCGCTCCCAAACACCAGGCACACCAATGCATGGGTGGTATCACTGTTCTCGGGAAATGTTGCTGAACACATATCGAGGTGTTGTTTGATAATGACGTATACCTGGAGCTATAAATTTATACCTATAGTGTAATTTGTGTGAAAAAATACAAACAAATTAATACC
>VKOC01049346.1:0-13544 GCA_009364415.1 Spea multiplicata
AAATGTTTTGATTCCAAAATCAAAGGAGGGAGGCTAACATTTGCCTTTTTAATAAAAAAAATCTCTGCTGCTGTGGACTACTCTTCCACTGATGTTCAGCCGGCATTATGGTGGACACTGGGCTGGCTGAGAATCATAGGAATTTTAGTTCACAGCTAGCATCTGCAGCTTTACTGCTACTGCACTTCCCATGACTCTCAGCCAGCATCATGGAAGTAGTATGTCTGGCTAAGCCTCATGGGAATTCAATGTGTTGGTTATTTTTTAATATGCATGACTGTTCTGACAAAAATAAAGCGTGTTTTAAGTGCGATTGCTTGTATTGGTTCCACGAGAATTTTTTTTAAAAAGTGCCCCACTTTCACATTTTGAATGTTTTTGAAAAGTTGGGAGGTATGAGGTGTAAAGGCTGACCGGAATTCATATTCTTAAATAAAGCCTTAGAAATTCTTCCTGTATGTCCGTCAGCGTCTGACACGTGAAGCAGTCTGTATTTCATACATACCTGGTGTTTATAGATGTTTTGGATTGTATTTCCTTTTGCGTTCTCGTTATAAAATAAGTGCATGTCATGCAAAGCTTTAACTAAAGCACTCACTGAAATAAACACCCGGGAAGAAACACCAACCGTCAAATGAGCTTTAACAAATAATTTAGGTTCCCGCTGCAGTTACACAGAGATATTTTATAGATCTCTTCATAAAGCCTATTCTTTTCAGAATTTTCTGATAAACATTTATAATACAATGTCCATATATCTTCGAGAAGCTTGTCTGCTGGACGGTTTGAAGGATGGATATTATCAAAGAAACTTCCGGTATCCGGTAGCGCTAGAGGATGCGGTTCTATGGTCAGACTGCCATTCAGGGGTTCTACAAAGTAATCTGTGAGATGTTCATTGGAAGCCCAGGCAGGAGGAAGGATTAATGTTATATCTTTATGTTTGAGACACGGAGTTAAAATGTCAATAATTCTGGTGCTGAAAGAGCCGCAGAGTATAATAATTCGAGCCGATGACATTAAAACAGTTTCTGACATCATTTTCATATTTTCAGATAGTTCTTGTGATAAACTAATTTTTACAGTGAAGGAAATACAAATTCCATAACTTGTCAGATACGCTCTCAGAGCCTGACTCTCTGTCTCTCCGGTGTCATCATCAACCGCGAGAATTCCCACCCAGGTCCATCCGAAATGTTTTAGAATCTTCAATATAATTTTATTATAGACAAGATAATTTTGAACAGAGCGGAAGAAATGCGGATAAACACGTCTATCACTCAGCGCATAGTCTGTCGCTCCATAACTGATCTACAAGATGGAAGAGAAAAGTGTAAACATTCTGCGGTAAAGGTTTCTAATAACAGCTTGGAGTCAGACATGGTTGTGATCTCACCATGAAACTGAATGCTAATGTCAGACAATACATGGAAGACCATTCAGTTTACTCACCTGTGCGTATCCATACACCCCTAGTAACTGTGCTATGGGAATGGTAGTAGTAGAATGGTGATCGCCAATAAATCCAGCCACGTTGTTAGAATTCGCACAAGAGTAATTAGGGACGGTCATGCCGCGGCCAGACAAAATCTGAAGAATGCTTTTCACAGCTTTTCTTTCATCTAAACAGGAGTCATATATATGATAACCCAGGGTGATATTTGGTAAAATGTTTGGGTCGTTGTTCAATGTTTCAATGGCGAAAAGAAAGACCAGTAAATTGATGTAATCCATGAGGCCTGGGCTGTAAAGGTAGAAGAATTAGATTAAAGCAGAAGAACATAGTCAGAGGTCTATCAGATAAAAAAAACACTAATTAAGACTTTGTAGGAATACCATGTTACCATCAACTGACAAAGGTTCTAGCTTTAAACGAATGGCAAAACAGGTCATGGGTCAGTAGAGAGTACTAGCGTGAGTGCCGTAATTACCCTCACATATTTATTTAATGTAGGGCATGTCCTGCGGAAGATAAATCAAGGACCTTTGTGAAATATTTTTGTCTCAAGCCCATTCCTAGCCCTGCCTGAGATGGTTGCAAATGTCTGAATACAGTGGACAGTGGTGGTCATGGCTGAGTCTGATCCCACGCAGTACAACATGTGGCCCCTCTACACAGATTGAAAATGTCCAAAAAGACAAATCTACATAAAAAAGACATAAAAAATTCACCTTATGAAGAGAAAAATCTTATGAAATATAGGAATCCTTGGGCGGTACATAGTATAGTCCCTCTATTTCTGTCTGTCCCCTCCTCAAACTCTCAATCTCTTTTTCTTTTCCTAATGTGTTTTAATTTTCTTGCCAATCCTACATAGTGTCAGTCCTAATGTTTCAAGAGTTGGTTTAATAAAATAAAAAATAGTCAACATTTCGGTTACCTTTGTAGCCATTATCATGCATTTATCACGTTCTCAAAAGGGGATGTCAGCTCCTTAGTGTAAAACACAATGACCTCTGTTTTACAGATACGTATTTTCTCCAATATCCTCATAATATTTTTTTAAATCTATATGGGTAGATTTACAAAAATATATTAACTCTCCCAATCAAGTCAATAGCATAATATTGCAAGAAAAAAACACATCTTACACTGTGTAACGTTAATTTCACAAAACAGCCTAATAAAAAGTAATAATAAAAAGTCCTAAATATGTATATATTTACCTCAAAATAGCACTAGAGCATGTGTGCAAGTTATACCACGCAGGGGGAAATAAAAAGTGTAATGTATGAAAACAGCTGGACAACAACTGGATTTACTGCTTAACATAGTCACTTCCCTTAGTTGTTTTGGGCTCTCTATAAAATGAATTTGTTCTGCAGATATTATTTTTATGGTTAGTTGTAGAACTTACATGACACAGACTATTTGGGGAGAAAAATGATCCTGTCCAGAAAAAAAAAAATTCCTCATTTGATTATTCACCGTGAGAACTCCTCCAATTATAAGGTCCCCATCTTTAAAATACTCAAAGTCTTCAAATGGTTTGATGACTTGCAGATGACAGGCCGGTGCTGGGCTCTGGATCTCAGATCTGCAGGGCGTCACACACAGGAGCAACAAACAAACGAGACGTTTCAATGGAAGAGACCCAGCGATCAGCATCATGCAGCCCAGTAACCTGCCGAGTGCCAGAGAGTGTCTGCCGGGTTCGGTGGAATCGAGCACCGTGTGGGTCAGTGGCATCTGCTGCATCTGATATCATTGTAATGAACCTGAACATCTCGGCTCTTTTTATACAGTGCGGTCTCATTCATTGCAATGGAGTCTCAATATAGATGCAGGACTTTGTGTTTTGGGATCGCAATTCTATGTTGGTTTTAAATTATAAGAAAACCGCAGAGCGCCGGTAATTGTCTGCATGGACAGAAATATACAAACGCAGACTTTAATGTCTTTAGAGTATTAGTTAGTTTTAGAAGGAAGTTTCATTCATCGGCAGTTTTATTCCCTTTAATAATATTTATCGTTTTCTCAGATGTAAATGTTATTCAGCACTTTTAATTTATTATTGATTTTTCTGCATATGTAATGTTTTTTAAAATTTAATTCACGGAGGTTTTCTGATTGGATAGGATTTTATTCTATTTGAATTTTAAATAATATGATTTAATACAGAAATGCACAATTTGTGTTAATGTACCTTTTGTATTCTAGTTATATTCATATTATCCAGCTCTGACATCCACCATTAGCATAGTGAGGACATTTTTTTAATAAAATGTCCGTCACTTCCTTTAATCCCCAGGAAGTAATAACCCACTTCCTGGACTCTCCCTGCATTATATCAGAAGACTGAGCACAAGCCTATAGCGCTAGAGGTTGTTTACTTTGTGAAGCTGTTTCCAGAAATATCTTTGGGCAAAACATCAAACAGCCATCACATACAGCACTTCAGACGTCTTTCAATTAAGACTCAAGTTTGCAATGTAAGCGAATTGATAACTTGAGTTGCTATAAGAATTTAGCAGTTAGGATCGTGTTCTGGGTCTTCTCCAGATGAGTGAAGCTGGAGCCTTTGTACAACTTCTCTGAAAAAAGACTCACTTGAGATGGCAGTGAATCATAACTGTGCTATGGGAATGGTAGCACCTGATTGGTGATCACTAATAAATCCATCCACCTTATTATCATTCATCATCAGTAATTAGGGACCTTGCGGCCAGTCAAAATCAGTTTTTGGAAACACCTCATATTTTCATTTGTATTGGCACTTACAGGGTTAAATATGAATGACGCGCATCGCTGTTTCTTGGGTAGTTGCGCCCCAATAGCGTCCAGAAAAAGAGAAACTGCTCAACAAAAGTATATATTTTTTTTGAAAGATGACATCCCAAAGTATTTTACTTGGGGCATTTTAACACTTTTTATTTAACCATTTTAGTGCCAGTCCGTCTTAAACATTGCAGTAACATTTATTTTTTTCATTTTTAACAAACCCATTCTATCCAAACACAGTATTTCAGTATGTTTTACCCTGGTTACATAAAATTACTGAAACAACTTTTGATTTGTCTTCAGAAACACCTCTCGTGTACAGGAATACCCCATATACATTATTATTATTATTATGCTTTATTTATAAAGCCCCAACAGATTTTGCAGCGCTGTACAAGGTAAAAATTTTACAGATAACGATAAGTACAAAATGACAAGCATTTGACATACACAAACAAGAGGAATGGAGCGGCCTGTTCCTGTAGGAATTTATATTCTAGATGGATAAGGGGTGAGAAACAGGAGGTGAGCACTGCGTGGTAGTGAATGATGTTATTGTGGGGCGAGATAAGGGTTGTAAGTGGGTGAGAGAGAGGTTTTGATGTTCATGTCAGTGGTCGGCTTCCCTGAAGAGAAAAGTTTTTAGGGAGCGTTTGAAGGAGGGTAGAGTTGGTGAGAGTCGGACAGCATGGGGAAGAGAGTTCCAGAGGGTTGGTGCTGCGCAAGAGAAGTCCTGTAGGTGGGCATGGGAGGAGGCGATGAGTGAAGATGCAAGGAGCAGGTCATTGTTGGATTTTAGCGGGCGGGCTGGTGTATATTTGCTGATGAGGGAGGATAGGTAGAGGGGTGCGGTATTAGTGAGAGCTTTGTAGGATAGAGTGAGCATTTTGAATTTAATTCTGCTATAGATGGGGAGCCAGTGGTTGGACTCGCAGAGAGGTGTGGCAGATGCACAGCGTCGGGTGAGTTAGAATAGCCTGGCAGATGAGAGATTACGATGGAGTGGATTAGTTGTTTGTGGTGCTGACAGTCAGGAAATGAGGAATTTTGGAAATGTTACGCAGTTGGAAGTGGCAAGATTTAGAGAGTGATTTGATGTGAGGGATGAAAGATAGGTTAGAGTCTAGGGTCACTCCGAGGCAGCGGACGTGTGGTGATGGAGAGATAGTGGCACCGTTAACAGTGATAGAAAGGTCAGATAGGGGAATAGAGTTAGAGGGAGGGATTAGAAGGAGCTCAGTCTTAGACATATTTATTTTGAGGTGGTGAGAGGCCATCTAGGAAGAGATGCCAGATAGGCAGCTGCTGATCTGAGAGAGGACAGATGCAGAGAGATTGGGGGTGGAGAGATAGATTTGTGTGTCGTCACCATAGAGGTGGTATTTGAATCCATAGCTGTTGATGAGTTTTCCAAGTGAGGAAGTATAGATGGAGAACAGTCGAGGACCCAGGACAGAGCCCTGAGGTACTCCAACAGACACAGGCATAGAGGAGGAGGAGGAGTCATCAGCAGAAGACACAGAGGAGGACCTGTTGGAAAGATATGAGTTAATCCAGGAGAGAGCAGTGTCACGGACACCAAGAAAGCTGAGAGTTTGTAGTTGGAGGGGGTGGTCGACTGTGTCAAAAACAGCAGAGAGGTCAAGTAAGATTAAGCTAGAGTAGTAGCCATTGTTTCTAGCAAATAGAAGGTCATTCGTGATTTTGGTGAGAACAGTTTCGATTGAGTGCTGTGGGCAGAAACCGGATTGCAGGGGGTCGAGCAGAGAGTTTGAGGACAGAAAGTGGATAAGATGTCCAAGTCAATGGAGCCCAGCTAAAGTAAAAGCATTTCAGATACCCAAGGGGTAAATTGGAGTGGCCGGGTTCAAAGATAGGGTGTAGGCACAGACTGACCAAAATGGGGGGAAAAGTGCCCTTCCCAAATGTGGCCTTTTCGCTCCCAAACACCAGGCAAACCCATGCATGGGTGGTATCACTGTTCTCGGGAAATGTTGCTGAACACATATCGAGGTGTTGTTTGATAATGACGTATACCTGGAGCTATAAATTTATACCTATAGTGTAATTTGTGTGAAAAAATACAAACAAATTAATACCACAAACTTTGGCAAAGGCTGGTGGTAGAATCTCATGCATGGAGTTACAGTACTGGGTGTCTAGTTTTCAAAAATATATGGTTTGATTGGGGTAAATTGCATTGGCCGGCTTCAAAGATACCTAAAATAGAACATGAGGGAAGAATTACTAGATTTGGAAACAAACTGGTTTTGAAATAGCAAAATCCTACTTTTACTTTTTGCCCAATAACAAAAAAAAAACAAAACCATGAAA
Source organism: Spea multiplicata (assembly GCA_009364415.1). Taxonomy (NCBI): domain Eukaryota; kingdom Metazoa; phylum Chordata; class Amphibia; order Anura; family Pelobatidae; genus Spea; species Spea multiplicata. The sequence goes on from VKOC01049346.1 coordinate 6,557, forward strand.
ACATCAGGTATTTCTAAACGCAGGACAAATAGTATAATCTAAACATGAGACATTAGGCCTGTCACTTTAAATCACCCCTGTAACTATGGAAACCGAAAGGAATACTGTTACCCAGCTTTACATCTCTCCACACCAGCAGCAAACGGGTTAAATATTACCCTAATCACAGGGGAGCATAAAGCACGCTAAGAGAATCTTCCCGTCGGATACAATCTGCCCTGTGCAGGAGCATACTCTTCCAAAATGACTGGAAAGTGGTGAATCTCTTCCTTTCATAACCTTATTTCCTGCTCACAAGCTCCTCCCCTGTCACTAGTTTCCTGTTCATACCCACTGACCAGAACCCCTTGCTCTGCATATGTCAATGATATTCCATGTACAGTCCTAAGTGTTAACTTCTTAAGGACCAGAGCTGATACACTACAGGGCCGGAGAGATTTTTATGTTTTTGCTATTTTTTTCTCAAACCGTTATTTCCCTTTTTCTTCTTATTATTTATATAAGTTTAATACCATTTAAAAACATTGGTACATAAATTCTATATGCAGCTAGTATAAATGGGAAATGGGAAAGTAAACCCTAAAATATAGTTGGTAATTTGCCCTGAGGGTCCTTAGGGTCACAAAGAGGTTAATAAACTTTCCTCCAAACATTCCTTCCAACTCTACCTTTAGTAAATAAACCCAATTGAGCTTTTTATTGTAGTTTTTTTGCATGACCCCTTGGGTCGAAAATGTCACCTTCCCCTCCTCTTTCTCTCTCACCATGTCCTTCTCTCTTATCCCCTCCTTCTCTTCCCCTATTTCCATCCATAGTGGAGTTTTCTTGTTCATGTCCCTCTTGCATCACTTCTTCAGCCTTCACTCCACTTGCACTCCTACTATCGTAGGGTCTTGTCAACAGCCCTTGACCATCTCTGGTCTCTTGAAGCAGAGGGTAACTGTCTACTTGTAAATCAAGGTAACTAACATCAAAGATATTAAACAATTGTACTAACGGTGCATATTCTGCTCACCTGTGCGTACCCATACATGCTTAGGATTTGTGCCATGGGTATGGTGGTGTCTGAAAGTTCATCCCCAATAAACCCAGCCAGGGTCCCTCGTTTAGTACAGGAGTAATTAGGGACGGTCTTTCCTGGTCCAGATAAAATCTGAAGTACACATTTACAGTCTTTTTTTCACTGGAACATGAATCAAATAAATGATATCCTAGAGTGATATTTGGTAAGATTCCCGGATCACTGTTGACCTCCTCAATGGCAAACATAAAGGTCAAAAGATTTTTATAGAAATGTGGAATAGGCCTGTGGAAATATTACAATACTGTAGGTGAGTTCTGTTCAGAGATCTGTGGCAGAACCTCCTTCCCTCTTCCTGCTACTAACGCCTCTGGCTTTACAACCCAGCACCCTTCTTGCATTTTCTGATGCTTTATTGTATTGTCTGCTCTCTTGTGGTGTTTCTGACAGAACACTGTGCATAATGCTATAATCTACTATATGCTGCTTCCAGATATTTAATAATCCTCTCCTTTAGCACGGTTTCCCTTAACTTGGCATCTACCGATTTAAGACTTACTGGCCTGTAGTTCGCTGAATCTTCGCTGCTATGTTTTTTTGTGAAGTGGTATTGCAGTTAGTAACTTCCAGTCTTCTGGAACTACTCATGCCACTAGTGACTAGTTAAACATGACTGCCAGCATCATGTTAGGGCATCGAGCCATATGGATTTGTCTGTTTTTATACCTTTCTTGGTAAAAATTGAACATATAACATGATGTCATTCATTTTAAGCGCGGATAATAACTATATGGAGCAGGTTTATTTTTGAAGAGAGTTGAAAATCTGTAAGCTTCATGCAAGTTGACAAAAATGTTTATCTCATGGTTACCAAGTTACCCCAATAAACCCCAATAAGCAATATTATTAAATACATTTTAATACATGGTAGGGATGCTAAGGACGCTGTTAACTAGTGAAGAGTCAGCAAGTGTCTGTTCTTCTTCCCCACACGTAATGGTGAAATGTAAAATAAGTAAGTGTAGGATCTTCCCCAGCTTCGTTATATGATGTCCTTGAATCCTCATTTTCAACCCATGGACAGGGTAAATCCCCAACAATTACATTAAAACAAAAGAAAAATGAGCCATTAATAGAAAAAAATTAAGGGCTAAACCTATACAAATTGAAATGAATTTCTTACATTTTCTTTGCCATAGAATTCTATTTGTTAACATATTTTATTATTATTATTAATGTTGCACCCATTACAATATGATATAGGAGATCCTCTAATAATAATAAAATAAAAAACATACATTTTAGAAATGTGGATTATTATTATTATTATTATCTATATCCCCATATTAAAGATTCTTCTATAATGGGTTTATACATCCTTTAAAACTGGTAATATTTTATATATTCAAATCTATGTTTATCAATAATATTATAAAGTGATTTGATTTTATTATAATATTAAATTCATTAAACTTGGCCATTTCTTTTGCACAGTAGAAACGACATCGCAGTCACACACTAGTTCCCAGCGGGAGATGATGTCATTATTAATCATAATAATAATAATAATATATTACTATTATATTTTATTATTATAAATAAAGTTGTACATATAACACTATGATACAGGATACTGTCAAATTAATAAAAAAATAGCACTTTTATTATTATGAATATTATAAATTATTCTTCACTATTATAAATTAAATTGTACCTTTCACACTATGATATAGGATACCGTCAATTAAATAATATTTATCATAAAAAATACTGTTGTGCATATTACAGTATTATATATGATAAATTACTATTATTATTATTATTATTATATTTATGACCACCTTTCATTTCAAGTTATTTTTTTTTATATCTCCCTATATATCTCAAAATATGGATTCATATTTGCTTTCAAGAGGTGTTTGAATATTGGCAATATTTAAAACATTCAGTTCCGTGTTATTTCCTTAGTAAGCAAATGAAATTATCAGCAATATTATAAAGTACAATGTCAATAATATTATAAAGTGATTTGATTTTATTATAATATTAAATTCATTAAACTTGGCCATTTCTTTTGCACAGTAGAAACGACATCGCAGTCACACACTTGTTCCCAGCGGGAGATGATGTCAGTTCTGTAAATGCGTTCTCCGTGGATTTGCTTAGAAATCAGATTGTTTGTCATTGAAAAGTTTCTCGGACTTTTTTTTGGCTTCACACACAGATCTCTGAATAAACGCGTCTCGGCCAGATATGTAATTACAGGGGCGACCCGGGAATTACAGTCAGAGGAAAATCAGATGATGAAATAACCAGGAACTTTCTTACAGCAGAGAAAAGAACAAAGTCTCAGCCGTTCCCTCTGGAAATTGACGCTGAGCTTTGCTGTTAACCATCTGCTCGTCACAAACAAAGTGCAGCTCTTTACATGTAATGAATAAAGATCCTATTCCACTATGATACAGGATACCGCTAAATTAATAATAATGATAATAGTAATAATATATTACTATTATATTTTATTTATTATTATAAATAAAGCCGTTCACATAACACTATGATACAGGACACCCGCAAATAAATAATAGTAATGATAATAATAAAAATAACAATAATAATTATTATTAGACATTTTTGGGTTATGTCCAGCCTTGGAAACATTTGGACGCCAGCCTCATATATTGTATCTCATGGTCGAGCTCTTGTACCCACACCCCTTATACATACCTGAGTTCCACTATTTGCTACTGCAAAAAACATTTAGATTACAAATCAATATTTGACCATTAATACCACTCAATCATCCTAACACTCCATCACCCAATGAATATCAGATAAGAGTTGAATACGAGTTGGCCTGTCACTGCGTGTGTAAAAGGTTAACGGGAATGACTATGAAACCAAAGGGGAGTAGCCCCCTGTATAATGAGATCAGGAGGAGGTTTCACAGACTTTTCATCTCACTGATTTCTGGGCCTAGGATGTTTTTTCCTCTAAAGCGTCAAATAACCAAATAAACACCAGGACAGGCTCTGCCACACCGACACCCAACCACACACACACCAGGACAGGCTCTGCCACACCGATACCCGCATCAGGACGGGTTAAACTACACAAGGCATAAACACTTTCCACACTGGTTTGTTGTAAGTGTGTTTCCCCCTTGTGTATTGCCCCCCCAGCCAGCCCTCCCTTTAGTTTTAATGTATCCCCCCACATTGATGACCCCTTTGGTACTGGTTTATGTACCCATGTGTATTGCCCCCAGCTACCCCCTTTATCTATCGATTTATATACAATGCCCCAACCATCCTGTTGTGTACTTATACCCCCCTTTTGTATTTAATTGCTGTTCGAAGGCAGCCCTCCCCTTGAAACACGGGTCCCCTTCCACCTATCACTCCAACTATTTTTTTTTCAAATACATTTTGCCAGCTTCCTTCCCCTGCAGGCGTCTCTCCTCCAACGTGACGACCTCCCTGTCACGACATGCTGTTCCGCGTGACCCTGCCCCCTTGAGCGTCACAATGCGTCTACAAAGGGGCTGGACAAACAGGATGGCAGGATGCGGGTCTGTGGACCGGCACGCTGAGATACCATAGCAACCGATGAAGCAGCGAGTTTTAAAGTGGCCGTAAGACTGCCTCTGCCGGCTGCTTAATGATTTTAGCGGCCAGCAGAGGTGGTCTTACGACTGTTTCAAAACTCACAGCTGCATTGGCTGCTATAGTATCTCGGTGTGCCGGCCCACTGGGAAATCTCTCAGTTTCCCGGTGGGCCAGTCCGGCCCTGGTTATGTTAGTAAAGCTGACCCTTTTATGTTTTAAACTAAAGGGTCAGCTTGCATTAATTTCAATATATATATATTACAAATATATTTTTTTCCATGAATCATTAATTAAATTTATCACAGATAATAAAACATCAAACAATCATTAACTAGGGGAATATAAAACATTTGAACTATACAGTGAGCTACAGTTTTAATGACCCAAACCCACTACAGCTGCCGAATTTACTTCCCCGGACCCGTAAGCCTATATGGGGGAGATATTACGAAACGGACTTTGCGGATGTACATTCTGCATGCGGTGTTCACGTGTGTCTAAATCACATAACGTTGCATTCCACGGACATAATGTGACGACTAGCCGAGTACCTGTGTAAAGAGCGAGTGCCTGCGGGGGGCAGCAGAGAGCCATAAGGATTATTGAAAGGCTTGTACTATCTGGGGCTGTTCTGCAATTCATAATAATGGAGTTTGGCATAAAGTTATTGCTGGGGCTCATCAGGAAGCATAAGGAACCTAATGGGAGAATTAACCCCTTCGCTGCTAAGCCATTTCCCACCCTGGTGCTAAGGCAATTTTGAGCATTTAGCTGCAGCTCACGTTTTAACGCGTTTAGAAGTAAATTTCTTGGGAATAAACTATTAATATACCATTTTTATATGTGTATGTCTCATTAGGTCTGCAAAATAAAGCCAAAAACGAGGAAAAGAGTGTATTTTTTCATTTCTGACTTAATAAAAACTAGTTTGTAATTTTATTTTTCGAAAACTCTCATATCAAAACCTATGCTGCTAAATATTTATAGTAGGTAACCGGTGTGAAATAAACAGAAATTGAGAACAATAGACTGTGTTTTTCTAATATTTTATTGCTAAAAGTTTAATTTACTAGACTATCACAAAAGACATCTTTAAATTTCATGCATGGCTGCCGTCAATTAAACGGCTCTAGCTGCCCGGGATGTTAAAATATGCCAGCAAAACTATATATTTTTAGAAACTACACCCCAAGCTGCACCAAATGAGGTCTTATTTGTATTTGTATCACAAATCTGCCGTGCACAACAAATAAGTGAATATCACACTTATATAAAAAAAAAAATAAAAGCGACAAGTTCATTTATGTCTTGCGCAATCCAGTCTTGCGCTACTAATACATGCAGCCCCTCATTTGATGCGCCAAGGGGTGTAGTTTCTGCAGATATATACTTTATGCACCATAATGTAACTTCCCAGCTGTCTAGAGCCGTCTAATTGCAGACATCACCCCTAATTGTTTTAAGACTTTTTAACAAGATTTAAAGTTAAAGTGCTCCAGACATCTGGGAAGTTAAATTATGGTACATAAACTACATTTTCAAGAAACTACACCCCTTGGAGCTTCAAATGAGGGGCTGCATGTATTTCTAGGGCAAAAGCTGAGTGCACAAATAATGATGGAATGTGTCGCTTTGGGTAGAAAAAATGTTTTTTCTAACAATACTGACATGTTCATTTATGTCTTGCGCACTCCATGTTTGTACTAGAAACACATGCAGCCCCTCATTTGATGCGCCAAGGGCAGTGGTGGGATTCAGCCAGTTCGCACCGGTTCGCGTGACCTGTTACTTAATTACCCTATTATAGGCTGCATCCCCCCCTTAAAGTGGTTGTGCAGCCTATAATTGGGTTTAGGATCCAGAACCCCCGCGGCGCTGCAGGGGACTTGGATCCTCCTTTCTGGCAGCAGCGGACATCTGTGCGATGCAGACAACCCTGCTGCTGCTGGCGGCTCCACCCACCCTCCTCACTGAACGGGGCTGTCACCACCCACGAAGGTCATTGAGTCGCGCTTGCCAGCTGACTCAATTCTATTTCAGATCAACGAGGACGGCTACTTAAAATGCCACCGATTTCAAATAGAAGTGAGTCAATAACTTTCGTGGGCGGCACCCGCTTCTTAATGACCTTTGTGGGCGGTGCCAGCCCCGTTAAGATAGGAGGGTTGGGGGAGCCGCCGGCAGCAGCAGAGGTTGTTTGACAGCGGGAATCCAACAGAGTGGACATCGGGGTCTTCGGTCAGGTAAGTTAAAGTAACTGGGGGCATGCTTGGCAGTGGGAGGCTGGGACAAAGATGGCTATGGGAGACTGGGGGCAAAGGCAAATTCTGTCCCCTATTTCCTATAGGCATCTTTGTCA
>VKOC01049353.1:0-24264 GCA_009364415.1 Spea multiplicata
GCCCGAGCTATCTGTCCCCTGTATATACAGAGAGAGCGCAGCCCGAGCTATCCGTTCATGTAGTCAGATAACATACATCATACATACTATATATCTCTACCTGCAGAATATATACACACCCGCAGAGTGCTGAGAATTATTTTATGTCTGACAGGGATATTTTGCTGTATTTATGTAACAATATGTTCCCTTCTGCAGGCCGCCTGGAGGAAGTCTTCCTAATCCTGCATAAAATTCTGGTAAATATAGAACTGTCTATTTTTAGGCTTCGGTTCTCTTTGTCCGTCTGTGGAGAGACCTGCAGACTCCGTGTGAGAAGCCGAGGGAAAGGCACTCGGATTTAACGAATCTTGGAAAAAGATTAGAAAAATATTCTAATTTGGGGCTTTTATAGTTGAAATGGTTATTTCATAGAAAATGAAATAACTGCATCGTTAACTTATTAATAAACTGTGTGGTCAAGAAAGGATCTCTGGAATTTTTTTCCCATATGGCATCTGAATTGTGAAGCACGGTTTCATATGAAGTGTCTTGGTTCCCATGGTTAGATGGAATGTAAGGGAGATTTACTTTACTGGGATGGTGGTAGATAAGTGGAATAGCGTCCCAGCAGAGGTGGTAGATGGTAATACAGTGAGGGAATGTAACCATGCATGGGACAGGCTCCTGACTCTAAGACAAGACCAACGACTGATTAAGGTCTGAGGCTATACAGCAGGAGAAACGGGCGGCTAGACGGGGGGGCCGAATGGTTTCTAACAGAAAGGGCTACCGAAAAAGTGCTATGTTTACTATATCGGCAGCCAGGTCCTGGAACCCGGCGACGCTCTCTGAGGCCATCACTATTCTGCCCTCATCCAGTGAATTATTGTCAGTGAGGGTCGAAAAGCTGCCAAGACACTGCCAACTACAAAATACCCGGCCAGAACCCAACATAATTGGGACAACCACAAGATTCCAAGGAATGGCACGCCAGCCATGAGATCCGTTGCTGATAAAGGCTGAGGGGGTTCTCTACAATTCAAGCCACCGACTAAAACTGCCAACAATGTATGTATGATAATGTAAAATAGGCTTTTTCGGTATATTCTGAGCCTTGGCCCTTAAGTGGGACAGAGCTACTCCATAAAATCCATCTGTGTTCAATAAGCTAACATTCAGCACCATGGACAGCAACTGAGTAACAGCGAGAGAGAGCAGATTTACGGCAAAGAATCTGAAATCTCTCAAGAAGCAAATCCACAAACCCCGCATTTCTTCAGCTGGTTATGAAATGCAGCCTTTCAAGATCCGCAGCCAGCCTGAGGGAAAGAACGAGTTCAAGAGGTGGTGTGGATGCCCACTTACCAGCTTGGCGGCCATACGGCCCCCCATCCAGCCACTGAGCAGGACCACCGCTGCCTAGCATAGACCTGATAGGGACAGGTGTCACCTGGGAAGCTTGGTAGCCACAACTTCATCCTTCCAGCCATTTTGGGAAGCCCAGGAGCTTTAGCCACACCTCCTAGGTACTTCCAATCACTTAGGAACCCCCGTAGCTCTAGCCACACCCCTAGGTCCTTCCTGTCACCTAGGGCAGTCCAGGTAGTGGTAGCCACGCCCCTAGGTGTGTCCAATCCCTGGCAAGGCCTATATAACACACCTGAGTACTGGTGGACAGTTTATCCACTTATTTTGTTCCTTGCCTTTGTCACAACGGCTTTTACGTTACATTCTCAAGCAAAAAACACGCATTCAACAAGAAAGGAGAAACGAGAAGTGGATTTACCTTCCATCGGACTGTTGGCATCCATACGGTTGGCAAACACAATGTCTACATAATCCAGCTGAAGGCGCTCCAAGGAGCCTCTGAGTCCTGCGTTACAGAGAAATGTCAAAAAAAATCAGGCGAGGAAGAGTCACATTTATAATTTCTCACATTTTCTGCTTTTTCATGAGCGTCCTAGAGTAGGTAGACCTCATGACCCTCCAGTGGCCTATTTTGGCGGACATATTGGAATGGAAAACCTCTACCAGTCATTGCAATGCAAGGAAGAATTCATTCAATGAAGGATTCTCTGGAATAATCACCCAGAACAGACTTTTAACGTACAGAAATGGGAATAATTTTACAAAACAGTAAAGGGGTTAGGGGCAGGGTAGATACGTCGAATAGCCTCCTGTCAGAAGAGGATGGGATCGGCATACAGCTCCTGAATCTAAGACGAGACCAACCACTGATTAAGGTTTGAGTCTTTACAGCAGGAGAAACAGGCGACGATGGGGGGAGCAGGGCTGATCTGCCAGTAAATACTATCTTATCCAGCAGCTAAAGATCTAATGATGATTTAGGAATGAGGAGGAAGAATAGATAATACCCTAAAGTTAAAATTGTTAAGAATCTCTGGCCAACAGCAGGTCGGTGCAAAGCAAACCGGCTCCTAAAGCCTTCAGTCTGACTGCGCCAAGTAGGAAATGAAACTGGTGGCAGATGGTCCCACTCAACTGGCTCAGTTTGGGTACAGGGCAGCAAATACAATCTGGCTCGTCAAACTTTCTTACCCCTGAAGTCATCACCCGCTTGAGTGGGATCTCCACTTCCCAGCCGAACTCTGTAGGAGTTCAATACTAGACACGGTAGATGTGAATCCCGCACACTTCTCTAGAACTAGCACTGAACCCAGCAAGGTATGAGAGACCAAGAGGGCCAACAATTTGGTTATGGAACAAACTGTGAGCTCGCTTGAGTAGGGCGAGGGCTGTTTCTTTCTGTAAGTGTTTATTACAGGTAAACCTTAGCTAATTAAGCTTAGAGGTAGGTATCTTGGGGTTGAGCTTTTGTAAGACTTACCTTCAATGATATGTTTCCGAGACAGTCCCCTCTCAGTCTCTGCTCTGTGAGGACGGAAGACAGAGATTAGACTGCTGGTTCCCGTGCAAGCAACACCTTTATCAGCAGCCTACTGACATATAAGTAGACAGAGCTCAAACCCTATGGATTGGAGTCGGTGTACCATGAGGTATTAGAGAGACAGGGCAGTGATAATCGAGCAATTTAATAGATTGTCAGCTCACAAGAGCAGAGCCCTCTCTGGCAGATAATTTGCATACTACAAAATAATTTGCATATTAAGAATGGATACTGCCATATTGATCCTGGTAGAGATAGTCCGACGTTTTCAGTGGACCAGCTTTCAAGTAAGATGTAGACCCAAAGGTCCCTTTTCCCCTTACACCTGAAGAAGGGACAGCTGAGGTCTGGACAGCTGGTATAAAGCTAATAGTGCAAATACCAAAAGAGCAGGCGTCTTTAGACTAAAAATGCAAAACACCATTAGTCGTATAGGTCGGTCGAGTCATGATAAAAATCTAAAGACTAGGTCAGCACACAAAATGTGTAGACTAAGAAGTAATGTATGTAGGATTTCAAGATATGAGGCAAGTCCCGGTGGTGGTGGTGGTCTGCGTGCTATTGGGTGATCAGGCTCCTGGCTTCTTAATTGGCCAGTTATGGAGGAGATCTCTGATCCCCCGCAACCAGCCAATTTACATTACAGAAGACCGTGCCTAGCTGGTCCGCTCATAAGAATGGATGGTGGCCATAGGGTAGGCCCAGGGTTGTGACAGGAGAGAGACCTGGCAATGGACCAGGCCAGGGGTAGTGTAAAAACTATAATACATCACTGGACGGTGCATGAGCACATCAACGAATTAGAGTATAAGCTCATGATCAGACTCACAGATCACTCAGCAGATGGCTAATCAATTCAAAGCAAATATGAAGTCACTCACTGTCCTCCCCAGTAGATCTTTGTTGTCACGACGTAACTGGAACGTCTGTTCGGAGACAAAAAAGTATTAGGAAAGAAGACGAGTGAGGGGTTCCAGATAACGTAGAAGCTCCGATACGCCGGGCTCTTACCTCCATTCCTTCTTCTTAAGGATATTTCCCAGAGTCCTCTCTGCTCTGTGAAGAGAGAGAGAGGGGGCAAGGCTGGGTTAAACGCAGTCGGGCAACTTACATTTTGGAACTTGTTTAATAACTGGCGCAGGACTCCAGAAATGAAAGGAGTTATATAGTTGGCTTATAATGGGATCCATGGCTGGAAGGTGTATGTTTATGTGTATATATATATATATATAATAGACGGGGTTCTATTTTTAGATGGCAGGTGCTGTTCTGGAAAAGTGTCTATATTTATACATGGCCCTCGCGGTATGTAAACGCTGAGCGCGTCACGGAAAGGCCGCCGGCGTCAGAGCGCCGGTGCTCGCTGTGCGATATAATACAAATATGTTCGGTCCCAGAAGTCTGCTCTAAATAGCTTCTACTAATATTTATTATACAAAGACGCTGCTGCTGCCGCCTCTCTCTTTTTTTTTTCCAGTAATTAATCTTAAAAAAAAAGGAATTTACACAAAGTTCTTTAAACAGAGCCTGACGCTGGAGCACCTGCTACTCTCTCACAGACGCAGCCTGCTTTTTTTCTCCCTTACCCTGCCCCAGGGGCTTATTCACCAAGCTGTGAGTTTGGAGGAAAAAAATACAATTAGACTACATCAACCCAAGTGAGCATCTCCTCCGAGATGGGCCGAGCTGGTCCTGTTTAATGGACGGTGGATCCCGCTGGGGTAGCCACCATGACGTGTCGAGAAGTAAAGATATTCTACACGAGGTCACCTGTTTTCAAGCAGGGATTTCAGCTGAGATACAGCAGTTAGAGAAGCACCACTTGGGATGTTCAGGTGTCATTAAACCAGATGAGGATATGAAGGAGTCAGCTCCAGATGCCCCCTGAGAATCTGCCCATTTACCCTAGAGCTCTGAGCTGTTGGAGGTGCCACCATGGGGCTTTTTCTTTTGCCAACCAAGAGCGCAGGAGGTGCTGTGGGGGGACATCTGTGTCTTAATGATGAGTTATTGATGGAATGTTCCACCCAACCTCAGCTAACCTACATCTCACAGTTTAGTGAATAAACCCTTCCCATGCGGTCTTTATTTCCAGCCGCCATGTCTTACCACCCCCCACCACCTCTCTCGGTCTTACCTTCCGGCCGCGTACACCTCTGCAGTATCGAACAGATTAACTCCGTGCTCGTAGGCTACATTCATGAGGTTCTCTGCCACCTGGTGGGAGAGGCACAGAGACTTTCGTTGGCACCACCAAAAAAGCTTTGACACCATCCTGCCGCCACTACGTTGCCCTCACAGTGACATTAGCCGTTTGGAGGATTTTGGCCATAATAACCCCAAATCTAGAATACACCCTCCCTGCCCCGGTCAACGCTGCCCTTCTCACCTCATCTGTGATTTGCGAACCAAACGTTACCCAGGTACCTGCATGGAAAAGCACAAAAAAAAGAGGTTATTTTACCGATACATTAAGAGATGCCTCCGCAGCACGACACATAACCCTACGCATTTCACGTATGGGTAGTATGTTTAATGTATGGAATTCTGTCGGGGGTCGGCCTTAAAGTGGTAATTTTCCCAAATCTCACATTTCTTCCTAGCTCTCTTAACTTCCTGTTCTCGGGATCTGCGTGATTGTTCCTCCCCTCTAAATTATCTCTACTCTACTGTTAAGTTGTTGATGGTTACCGGTTGATTCTGGCAGCCGTTGAATGGGGTTTGGTGGTGGAGGAGAAAGGAGAGAACGTCGGGACAGGTCGTTGATAAAATATTGGTAGTTCCTTCTCCTGCCTTAGATGGTCCTTGGCCAACATACCACGGTCTTCATTGGACGGGAACAGGTTTTAATATATTCAACAGTGGGTTTGATGGGTCCACGAGACAACGTGTGATGTACCAATCCCCTGTAGAGGACAAATTCAGCTGAAGACACTGAACACCTGGATAGGACGCCTGCCGGCGGCAGCCTGTGGAGCCTGTGCCGGTGGCAGCCGATGGGCTGGTTGAGGAGATCAGGAGAGCAGCCCATTGAGAAGAGGGTCCTTGGGGGGGCTGATCACACAAGTGGGCGACCTGCCACCCCCCGGTTTGTAGCAGGGGGGACATCACTGCCCCATTAGCTACAGGATACATCACTGCGAGCCTAGAGAGGTCCTCTGATAAGGGTTAAAGGGTTTAGGAAGATATATGGACCATTTGTTCACCAATGTGCTCTACCTTTAGTAAATAAGTAGCAGGAAAAATTCTATATATATATTCGCCTTTCACAGACATAAACTTACCGAGTCCCAGACAAGAAACCCGAAGTCCCGATTTGCCCAAATTCCTATTTAAGGAAAAAGCATGTAAGTTATTGAATAAGGAATGTCTGGTAATCTGCAGATATAGCGTTTTTTTCCTCGGATAGGGTTAAACGGACACGCATTCCCCATCGAACCCGATACCTCAATTCATCAGGGATGAAAACCACGAGAATGTTACATAACGGGGTAATGTAATCTGTAATTGATTGAATGCGCCAAAAAAATCATAGTATGTCAACCTCATTATTATTAATGGGATTATTATTGATCGTAACGGAGTGGTTTCTATTCGGCGACGTTCTAGCATCAGATGTTAAACGTTCATTCCAAGCTGTGAATGAATAATATGAAATAATCAGAACCTGATAGTAAGTCTGACTTAAAAGGGAAAGAGGATCTAAAATGGTGTAGAAGATGGTGGACAACTGGCCAAAGAATGGCACCGGCTGAGCAAAGGGGACCCAGAAGAACGGAGCCGGTTATGGTATGTGCTTCCTCGCCTCTCTGATCTGACATGACTTGGCTCTTCCTCTTAATGTCACTTCTGCGCCCAACCACTAGGGGGCAATGCCACGCAAGTACGGGTAGCCACTCTTCCAATAGCTGTGACCGTACAGGATTACCATGGATCACCATCGGCCATAAGCCATTTTGTTACCAGTGGCCAAATGGCTAACCCCTTGCAAGTTTTAATTCCTTCACTCTATTACGCTCTATCACTTCTGCTGGGAGGCTGTTCCACTTATCTACCTGTCTCTCAGTAACGTAAAAATTCCTTCCATTCCATCTAAACCTCTGACTCTATAGTGTTAGATTATGACCTCATATTGTAACAGTTCTCCTCTTTTGCAACAAACTTCACTTCCCTCCTGCGCTCCGGTTAGTGTGGCAGGGAGGAATACTTATGTTTCTGATTCAGAGGAATAACATAGAGCCGTAGGATGGGGGTCTTAGCCGCCCCTGTAGCTCCTTGGTGCACAAGTGGGTCCTTTGAAGCTGGTGCGATCTTCTGTTAATGGCTAATTACGTATTATCAGACATTCGTAAGGGGGGGGGTTAATATGAATTCCACGGATGATTTCAATAAAAACTTGGTGTTTTGGCTCTGTTTTAATTCTTACATTTCCCAGAATATATCGTATTCTAATCCTGAAGGTCATCATGAGATGCTTCGCTGCCACCCACTGCACCCAAACCTCATTAAGATGATTGCTTTATGGCCGGACATAATGAGTCCACCACTTTCTGAAGCGTCCACCTCTCCTGCAAGAGGGGAAGAGCTGGCCCTGTATAATGTATAGTTAATACACAGACATTTCTTATCACTGATTTAACTATACACTAACCAGGGCCGACTCAGCACTTAGACGGTCAGTGGGGTTTCAACTCCCCTACAAACCTGGGCAATATAATTACTAACAGTGCAGCAAGATAAAGCTCTGCTAGGTTTATTGGAGAAAGCAGAGCAGCAAACTAACCCGAGAGAAACACTTATTAAAGGCAGCGAGTTAAAAATAGACAAAAAAAAACTTGAAATTCACCAAAACGGATGACTTAACCCAATAACTTAATAATTGAAGAGACAAAATCCTGCATGTGTGCGTTTATAAGAAGAGGCAACCGCAGAGCCGCGGATCGGTGCGAACATAATCATACCAACCGTTTATACGAGATTTCCTTCATCCATGGTAGTGTACGGATCAAAGTACTGGACACCTCCGACACTTAAAAGGTTAATACAATCTTTCTAATCTAGAATCCTGTAGTATAAATGTAATGCTCTAGGGATTATATATATATAATATATATGTCAATATATAATATATAATGTATATGTCAATGGGTTACACTGACACAAATATCCCTAGCAGGTTGTATGGAGCAAATTACCCTATAAAAGTTCTATGTGCGTATTTATAGCGTTTCAGAGGCCCCCGGTTCATCTTACCTGTATTTCATTCCTGTAGCTTTTCCAGTGGACTCGCGCAAGATGCGGGAGAGGATGGGGAGCACTTGGCTAGGGTTCTTAGTCCCCAAAGGGGGTGTGCGTTGCTTGGCCTGGCTCCCCGTTCCTCCATTTTGCCCACCCGAGGGGCGATTGGGGCATAAACGGTCCTCACTGGTCCTACTTCGCAGGGTCTGCTCGGTGCAGGCAAAAGAAACTTGCATTTTTTGGATAGAAAGGTGGAACTAGGGAGAACGGGACAGAGAAAGAATAGAAGAATATGAAGCGGGGGGTAGAAGAAGAGGTAGTGAGGACCAAGGGGTTTGAAGAGAGGGTACAGGGGGGAGATGCCCTGAGCGATGATCTGGACTGGTAAGGGGGGGGGGAGACAGGTAAAGAAGTGAAATCCAGAAGAGGAGACGTGACAGAGGCTACTAGCTCAAAGAAAAGAGAGAGTGAGACAGAGGGGGGATGGAGAGAGACAGTGAGGGGGAGGAGGGGAGAGGGGGATGGGACAAGAGAGGGACAAAAAAAAGTGAAGTCTAATAGATGGATGGAGACAAGAAAGGTGCATAGAAGGGGAGCAGGTCAGTCAAAAGCAGAACGATATAGAGAGCGGAGAAAAAAAATGGAGAGCGAAAGAAGAAGCCAGGGACTGAATACAAAATAGTTGTTTTGGAAGCTTGGAAGAAATGAAGGAGAGGGAGAAGTAGAGAGAGAGCGGAGCGGTGAGCCGTGGTGGGACAGCTCTGCAGTTATCAGGGGGGTACTTCACTGATTCCTCCCTCCTTCTCTCCTCTCTCTCTCCTCTCTCTCTCTCTCTGCACCGATGCAGCTAACGGTGGCTCCTCCCTCTCCACCCTACTCGCAACGCATGTATGTGGGTACTACGCACATAAACGGGGGGCTTTGTATAAAGGTGGCGCAGGTGCAAAAAAAAAAGAGGAATAAATGCAAACAAATAAAATAGCATTGCACCAATGTTTAAAAAAAGTACACGGTCCCGCCATTAAATGCCGTGCATTCTACGTATAAATGTATCTGTCAGGATTTTGTGCCCAAAAATGATGACAAAATTAACCCGGCACCGACAAAATGCCAGTGTCACGTCCGCAAAGGTGGGACGCAGAAAGGCCGGCGGGTCCCATTATATGTACTACTATTATGCTGCAACGGCAATTTTATACCCCTGTAGTCCTCTGCTGTCCCAGAGGAGGGACCACCATGCAAAAAAACATGGCCAGGAAAGGGGGTATAAATGTCCAGAGCTTTGGCAGTTCAAGCCGCGCAGGTGGGAAGACGGCTATGGAATTAGGTGACACTGGTCTGGAAGTTGAAGGGTTAAACAGGAATGCTACGTTGGAGCAAATAAGTTGAGAAACAGGGACTCTGTGGGGTGATAAAGGGCAGTTTTGCGGGCAAGTGGAAAGGAAAGGGTTAAGGCGTAGTGCATAGGAGCGAAGAGGTTAAGGACAGCATTGCAGAAATGGAGTGAGGGTAAGCGCGACTCTGGTGAGTGCTGACGAAGTGATGTTCACAGAGAGAGCGACCTTCCAGGTGTTTGATGGGGAGAGGAGTCAATACACAGAGGATCCTGGCGGAGGCTGGGAAAAGGGTTATTGGGGAAATGGTTCTCGACGCAAGAAGGGTTAAGGAAGCGGTCCATAGAGCCGGGTAACTTGGGAGAACATCTCTGCGATGGGGGGGGGCGGAATGGGCAGAGTGAGAAAGACAAGGAGATGGATGTGTGAAGAAATTTAATGCAGCAGAAAGGGAACTGCAGAACCAGGCTCTGCTACAATGAGAAATCTCTGACTCAGCACGATGTGACGCAGAGAGAGAGACAGGGGAGAGAGGGAGACTGAGAGGAGGAGAGAGGGATAGAGAAAAGGTGACAAGCAGAGAGAGAGGGAGGGAGAGAGAGGGAGGAAGAACAGGAAAAAAGAGAGAGGGGGGGAGAGCGAGACAGAGAGGAGAGGGATAGAGAAAAAGGTGACAAGCAGAGAGAGAGAGCGGGAGGAAGAACAGGAAAAAAGAGAGCGAGCAGAAAGACAGACATATATATATAGAGAGAGGGGGGGGGTGAGAATGAGTAACCACAAAAAAAGAATGAGTGAGGGGTAGTGAGAAAGCAAGTGAGAGGGCCGGACCACATGAGAGTGGGAGAAAAGTGTAGCAAACGAGGTGAGAGACTGCTGCAGAAAGAGAGGGAAATAAACTAGACAGTGGAGTGGAAAGAATGAGATGGAGATAAGCAGAAGGGTGGAAAGAAGATGGAAAAAAGAGAAGGAGAGGAAAAGTGAGACGGGGAGAGGATCAATATAAATGTGTTAAGAGGGAATGAGGAGAGGCGGGCGTGAGGGTCATGTGGAGGAGAAGGCCTCCCAATGATTGGCCCCGTGGTCCCAAACACACACGGTTCCCGCAAGACGCTCTGCTCTGACCTAAAAGAAGTCTTCACGGAGCCTTAAAATCATGACGATGGAAACAGATTCTGACCTATATTTCCTCGCTTCATTTACATAAATAAATATATCCTCTAAACCAAACATTTCAATCCAATAAACTCTCACACTGTGGAACTCTGAAAAGAAGTCCAAATTTCTATACGTCTTCATCTCGTTTTGGATGGTGATCTCATAGGTGTGACCTCAAAAAACACTGTAAATGCCCCATATCTGAAATCGCGTCGTTTTGTATTAAAGTGACCTTTCTTATGGGCGAATGCCCAGAACTGCTCTGCACATTCAAGGCGAGGTCCTACCCGTGATTATAAATACGCATCTCCTTAACACGACACCCATGGAGACTCAAGCGGAAGGATGACTTCTAGACAATCGAATGAAACCAAAGATCACTCGGGGAGGATGAAGGCTGAGGGCTGAAGAACGGATCTCTTAAGTTATTTGATGTCTTACTTTATAAATGGTCTGCTAAATGATCACAAATCTCCTTGGACGATCTCACCCTGAGGCCAATTTGACAATATCTGCTTTTTTGTGCAATTTTGATGCAGAAGCTGCAGCCCTGCAGCTGCCGATGCCCTCCTCCTTCCTGTTCCAATCATTCGTGCCACTGATTGGTTGCTTTAAGATCAATGGGCGGGAAGTTCTCTTGATTACAATGTAACAAACTCAATCCAGAGTCCGCCATCACAATTATGTATTTAAAATGTGCGTTTCCTCCCGCTATTTACACCAATTAACCCCGTAAGGACAATGGGCGGTCCCTAAACCCATTAAAAGCAATGCATTTTGAGCCCGTACATGTACGGGCTTTGTCATTAAGGGGTTAAGATTTAGACGGGTCATTAAATCGAGCCCCATATATCTTTATTGTTTTCACTGTTTGCTCTCAGACCTTATTCATTCTGCATTCATGCTATATAATGTACAGCGCTGCGGAATATGGCGGTGCTATATAAAACAATAAATTAGAATAATTAATATTTATAATAATTATAATATTAATTATAATAATATATAATTTGCAATCAAAACTAATAATAAATTCCTCACTTTTATAATGTTATATCTGAAATAATTATGTGTTTTAATTGGATTTTAATTAAAATAACCATTATCACCAATCCCTCTCCTTATTAGGTTTAATTACAATAATGTTCTTATAATGTAACCTAATTTAATACTTTTATATTAGGTAATAGAATTGCCTTCTGTCATCCAATAGGCTTCACCATTTGGGTTTTAATATAAAGAAAACAGTCCAAAAATGCCATTTAATGAATGAATGAATGAGACAAATTCAACCAATTAAACTGAATACATTTCAAGCTGCTGTTCCACTTACGCAAAATATTAAATGGTTAAATCCGTCGTTTTATTATTATTATCTTTTTTATTTGGAGAGAAGTTTTTTTTTTTTTTTTTACAATTCTGATAAAGCGTGTACTTTATTAGTTGGAGATCTCTTATCTTCCCAACTGGCCCATGGGGCCGTGGCATGCTAGGGACTCTGACCACTCTGTAATGGCAATCTGCCCCTGGCTATGCGACAGAGGGGCTACCTCACCTCCTTTATCTGCCGCCCTAGATCTAGTAGCGGCCTAGCTCAGAAGATGCCACTGCACTTTGTGAAAGTGTTCAGTTCAGCTGCGTAGGTGGAACAGCACCTTTAATAAACATTTGCTGGCTCATTTTTGTAATTGATTACAATTCCCAAACTGACCACTAGATGGCAGCAAATACCAACTATAATGCGCATTGCGCTTGAATGATGATTCCATTCTTTCTTTGCCGGAATGAGAGTTCATCACATAACTTGTTTAGTGCATTTTTACTGAACTGGGAAAGATCGCAGTCCGCAGGTAAAACAGGCTTTTGCGATCACAAGAATTATTGGGATTGCATACCTCCCAATGCTACGGTTTTAGGAGGTGAAGTTAGAGGCGTATATAAGACATTGGAGTACCTGGGAAGTCACCGGGTTTCGCCCGGAGACTCCAGACGAAGTACGGCTTCTTTGGTTCTCCGGGTCACAGCACAGAATCTCGGGGTTGAGGGAGCGAGATTTAGGCGCATGCCACCGGCCAGAACCCTGCCTAATTTTCACAACAGTTTGGGCTGCTTGCAGGAAAGAGTTCCTGTTGAAATCAATGGGAGTTCTTTCCGCACGTGTGTGTGTGTTTTGGTAAACGCATCTCCATCCTAAGAGATGCGGAGCTAGGGGAGAGACAAACACAATATGTGGGGGATGGGCACGACCAAAAACTGCTACCTGCCCGGAGTCTGAAAACACTGGAGGAGCAGTTCTTCACCCCAAGCGCCTGGGTGAGTTTCCCGGTATGTATACTCATACTCATGTAGTCCAGGCCTAAATCAGTTCTTCAGCACATGAGAACTCACTATTCCACATGTATGTTTCAGCCCATCCTGGGCTTCGTCCGTTGGTTCATGTTTGGACGACCTATTTTTTTTTTAGACAGCTTTCCTACACCCTTCTGACATTCAGTATGAGGTAATATGGGGGCCGCGTCTGATAAAGCCCCCACGTTCCCAGGTATGCCCATCGGCCCTGCATCATGTCCCTTGTATTGACCGCCAGCTGCTAAGAAAGCCTATGGGCCAATGTTTTTTTGGGAACAGTATCCCATCTAAAAATACTACTTTAGCTATCACCTCTTGGGCTGAATAAGTTAGTTTTATACCATCTAAAAAAGTGGGGTAATTTGTGAACCCCAGATGGTCGCAGCAGACAACCATTTATTTAATACACAGACATCTATATCTACAACCATACACAAGGAGCCAAGAAGAAAACACAAATCGCACTAATTCTTAGACCTTATTGCAGTTTGCCTACCGGTATGATGAAGGACTGAAAGGGTCTACTTCCATACTAAAAAACTTCTCCGCAGAACCATTGAAAGACTTTTTGAGTTTGAGGGATGTATGACCTACCAGTTGGATGCTGGCGTGTAAATCGCATGTACCTGTATCTCATTCCCGTCTCTGTCAGTGATACTCCATGTGTCCTCATGAATCCATCCAGTCCACGGTCTGCCTGCCGACGGGCGACCCATCGATATGGGGGAGAGATGGGCTCTCCCAATCCGGACCCCAGCACCCTTCGTTTCAATCCACCTCCCCTGCGTAGGGGGCTCCAAAGATGTCATTACAGGAAGATTTATAGGCGTACATGAAGATGAGAAGAAGAGTGGGCAGTAGAGGGAGAACACGTTGAGGGAGAGGGAAGAAGGTGAAGGCATCAGAATGCAGAAATGAGAGATTTCACGCAGAGGGGGGAAAGTCACGAAAATCGGCGAAAACGGATAGAGAAAACCCCCAGGTGTAAAGGTCTGAAGAAGAGAGGTGGGGAAAGTTGGAGAGAAGGAAAATATTTAAGGAGAAGAGTCACAAAGAGTCCCAATGGCACCAAACGAAGGAGGAAGGCAAGCATGGAGTTGGAGGTATAACGGAGTTTAAAGGACTGACAATGGGAAGCGATCAAGAGACCTAAAGGAGAGCTCTTTAGAGAGACGCAGCATTAATTTCGCCTGAGATGTCTCGGAGACACACGAAGTGCGACAGCCGTGCCCCTTCTGTGTCTGCGTGCCCAGGGGGGGCACAGCTGAGGCATGGAGCTGGGCAAGGGAGAGAGGAGTAGGAATGTATATAGTGAGCCACGGAGGAAAGAGGTATGGAAAGAATGCGACGATGGAAAAAGAGATACAGAAGCAGACAACGGCTAAGGAGAAAAGGCAAAGCAAAAGAAAAAGAAGGAAATAAGGGAGAGCGAGGAAAGAGACTATCGAGACCAGAGTAAAAAAACGTGGAAGGGAAGGCTTGGGATCTTCTAGGGTTATAACCGGTGGATTCGAGATTCCTGCATCTGAGCTTCCCTGTAGAGGGTATTCAGTCAACGAGCAACTTTGGAATATGAGAATATGAAAAATTGTTGGTTATGGGCTGAACGTTGGGACAATGGAATTTTTTTTTTTGATTGGATAAGAGATCTTGAGACAACACGGACAGAGGATACACTATAGTGTAAGATGAGAATTTTAGAAGTGGGAAAAGAGTTGTCTGGCACCCCCTTTCCCTGTTAGCAGTGGAGGATTATGGGAAGATGATGTAGCCGCTGGGGTAAACAGGCTGACCTGACGCTAACTGCCTCTGACACCTCAACAACAGTGTGCTCCCCCCTCAGCGAGACCTATATATATATATTTATACCCTGTGTGTGCGCGTAAAAACATCGCTTTTTATGTTTCAGCCCCAGAAAACCTTCTTTTTTTATTTCCCTTATAGTAATTCTGTGTGTTTAGTAAGAGCTGACCTTAAGAACATACATGTCAGGTATAAAGAAAGAATGGACCATCCATGGTCACAAGCCAAATAGCCCAATGGGACTGGCAGAAATGTGAGCTGGTGAAATGTGACGTGGCAGGGACATCAACATCATCTATATCAACGTCAAATGGGCTATGTCGGCATTGCCTAGTGATATCTGGCTATGTCTAGCCTTATGAAGGAATGCTTCTGTAAAGGCTGGTTAGGTCTAACTCGCCAGGAGTGCATCCGCTTGTTGCCTCTAGCATGGCAGGCAGTTGTCTGCATCGACTGCCAAGGTCTAACTCAACAGGAATGTGCATTGAATACTAAGGTCTAAATCGGCAGGCATGTGTCTGCATCAGCTAGTAAGGTCTAACTTAAAAGGAATGTGCCTGCATCGGCTGCTAAGGTCTAACTTAAAAGGAATGTGTCTGCATTGACTGCCAAGGTCTAAATCAGCAGGCATGTGTCTGCATCAGTTACTAAGGTCTAACTTCGTACGAAAATGTCTGCATCAGCTGCTAAGGTCTAAATTTGCAGGCATGTGTCTGCATCAGTTATCAAGGTCTAACTTTGTACGAAAATGTCTGCATCAGCTGCTAAGGTCTAAATTTGCAGGCATGTGTCTGCATCGTCTTCTAAGGTCTAACACAACAGGAAAGTGTATCGACTGCTAATGTCTAAATCAGCAGGCATGAGTGTGCATCAGCTAGTATGGTCTAAATCAGCAGGCATGAGTCTGCATCAGCTAGTAAGCTCCTATGACCCAGAGTTTCCCCTTAGTAACTCGGAGACGCAACGCATCACCCGGAGTCTCCGGGTAAAACCTGGAGAGTTCCCAGGTATGGATTTAGGTCCCAAAGTGGGACTCGTCTTCACTGACCAGGAACACTTGGGATAATGTTACTTACAACATAATTCACTCTAAATACAACCCAAAAACAATAAGAACTTCCACCATGAGGTTTTAACAACATCAAGACTACATTGTGTGATTAGATTTTCTTACAATAAATACCCCCTTGGTGCATGAGCCCATTGGACAACCCCCCAGAATTCATATCAATATGTTTTGCTTGATTTAATAATCACTTGGCTTCATAATATATTCTCAGTTCTCCAACCATAGCCTACTACCCCAAGCTTAGAAGGCCAGTTCTCAAAATTGACCCGACGGCAACGATACTGCGATCTGAGATGCGTGACCCATCCTGTGTGCCTTTCGTGGTTTCTCGCTTGTCATTCATGTGGGATTTTACATGTCGGCATTACTGCCGAATGCTGCGCGGTGAATTATGACCCACTTATTATGATAACAGCTCAAGACTAAGCTAACCGTGGCTTGGTGTGGACACCAAATCATCTGACTCGTGTAGACTCTGTACGATGTCTTGTAACGAGACCCCCTCAATTGGGAAATTGTCTTTCATTTCTTCAAATGGCACCCGAATCACTTACCTGTATACATTCTGATGTGGTTTAGACTTTCCTACATATAAAGCTATCCAGATGTGTATGAATGGTACTCACCTGTACCTCATTCCACTGGGCACCCCCTGGCCGAGAAGGTCATGAAGTTGTTGTTCCCTGGCATTGTTTAAAAGGTGGGGGGCGGCTGTCCCATTCTCCCCTCTTCTCTTCAGCTCGCCTCGGGGTTTCAGCTTCTTAGAGACGTTGAATCCATAAATTTCATCCACGCTAAACCTACCAACTCGCCCTATGCTGCCACGGGGAGGGTGAGAGAACATGATAACAGTCCCACCGGGGAAAACGCGCGGAACAAGGGGAATTAGAACAATAAAAAGAGGTATTTAAAACAACAGGGGTAAGGGGTAGGAAGGAAATGTTGATGCAACAGAGGGGTAGAGGCACCAAAACAGGGTAAAGCGAAAAAAGGGGGGCTTGATTATTTTTGTTGAGTTTGGGAAAGGGCTTGGTCCCCAAATTCCTTTCCGGTTCTTCTGTAGCTCTTTGGCTTCCCTATGACAAGCCACCCGTTCCTGACCCACTATATGAGTCCGAGCCTCTCACTCATCTTTTACAAACCCTCCTTACATCTGCGTCTCTCTCGATTCCTTCCCCCCCGTTGGCTTTATACCACACCATCTCCTACGTGTCCTAGAGGAAAGCCCCCCCGTCCAGCCCTGGACACACCTGTGGCCGTCTCCTGTTTCTGAAGTCACTTGTCCATCTCAGTCACTGTCACTTCACCCCCCCACCCCCCGCGCTCCCAGCCCCTGGTTTCCAGATTAGCAGAGCGATTAGCAGCTCACATCCAGCCAGACAGATGGTCTGCAGAGCGTTGCGTAGCCTATTCCGTGGCAGAACCCTGCAGAATATCATATCTCCCCTTCCCCGCCAATGCCTTAGAGAGCGCGGTGCCCTCTCTGTGGGCTTGGTCCTCCAGAACATCTGTCATACTGACTCATAGTGCCTAGCAGAGCATATTGTGCTTGTCCAGCGCAGAGCATATGGTGCGTCTTCCCCAGGCGGAGCGTTCTGTATCCCTTTTCCTGCAATAATATTGCTCTCTATCCCACAATCTCTCACTTGTAGGGGTCCCGTCCGAGCATCTTACCTCTCCACGTCCTCACTCGATGAGGGGCAACTTTTGGAGATCTCGCCGACAATAAAATCCCACCGTTCTTTGCCATTTGCTATATATGAGTACAGGCCGGGAGGTTATAATTAGAGTTCTAATACCACTTGAGTACATTTCATGTGAAGAGGAGACCTCTGAGATCCCAAAAGCCTGTGAGACATCTTTTTTTTTTTTGGTGTGCCCAATAAAAGATATCACCTTCTTCTTAAGACCTTCTCTTGGCCCAGCATATCTAATTTAATTTGATTTTTTTCCCCCAGACGAAGATGAAGCTTCACAATCTTTACAGATGCAGCTAAAGCATGACACCTCTGGCTTTTTAACTTTAACCACATCTCCAAAACAACTAATAAATCTAAATTGCAGGCTATCACAGGTTTTAGTTAATGAACTTACTTGCGCTAAAAGATGTGAAGGTAGTAAGCAAACATCTCATTGTACTTAAACTATGCAATATAAACGAAATGAGACAATTTTATCTTCATCTTGGTCTCATTTTCCGACGATCTTAGCTGATCCACCAAGACCTATGATTGAATTTAGTTGACGATCTTCAGCAGATAATTCCATCAGCAAAAAAGATCTCTGAGTTCTCCAAAAGTTCATGTAAGTCTATATCTTTTTTCTGTGCTGGCCTAATTAAAGGTATTCAGCTATGTTGGAGACTTCGGCTAAAGACTCCATTTTGTATTTGGTTAATATGGCCATATGGTGAAATTTTACTCACATCGAGGAGAGGAAGTCGGCGCAAGCTCCACCATTTTGGCGAACGTTTCCATCGCGTTCTGTCTGCAGAGATGCGGACAACGGAAGAAGATAGCAGAAGACTGAAGAGGGGAGAGAAGATAGAAGGTGAAGAAGATGCGGAAGCAGTCGGCAGAAGCGGAAGTGGTCGACTAAGAAGGTAGGGAAACATTTAGAGAGCATGAGAGAGAGAATGAATGTGGCACCAGGCAATTTAGGTCTAATTTTCAGCCAAGCCGAATGGGCAGGGAATGAAATTTGTGCCCTGAAAAAGAATGGACCAAAAACAAGCTATAGGACAGTGAAAATTAATAATACAATTTTAAAAAGATAACAAATTGGCAATAAAATGAACACACATTAAGACACACATTGTCCTGCAAAAAAAGTGTGTCTAAGTGAATACTATAAGTGCTAGGTATATTTGATGAGTTTGTCACTCAACATGAAGTAATTATTATTTTATTTTTTTTATACGTTATTGGTATTGGTCTGGTGGTTGAAGGTGGTGCTTGATGCCTTGTTAAGGAACATTAATCAGGACATTTAATAATAAAATGTAAAAAAAAATGTTTTAAAACGTGACCCCGACGTGATTTGAACACGCAACCTTCTGATCTGGAGTCTGACGCGCTACCGTTGCGCCACGAGGTCTACATAGAGTTTTGCTTTGTGAACCCTGGTCTGTAAAAAGTCCTCACACTGACTTATACTACAAGAACTGTTATACAGACAGAACCCAATCATTTCCACATAAGCATTCTGGTCACATTTGGTAGTCCGACTATGAGCATATTAATTTTTCGTTTTCTTTGTCCGTACTGATTGAATTTGTAGACTGTGTTTCTATCATAATATTGCACGTTTTTTTAAGAGAAATAAGAATTGAAAGGAGATACCAGTTAAAAAAAATTGCCCTGGCCCGTACGGGGATCGAACCCGCGACCTTGGCGTTATTAGCACCACGCTCTAACCAACTGAGCTAACCGGCCATGTATTGTGGTTACAGAATCTGTGAGTCCGTACCCGCAATTACTTCCATCAGCACTCTTTCCAACAAGGTATAATTAGGATTTAGAGGGGCAGTAAAGTCATATTTTAGTAATAAATAACCATAAAGGTACAATAAGATTACAAAATGTGAGCACCAGCCAATGTATTTTATTCCTGAATTAAAAATGCCCATCATTTCCGGCCGGGCGGGGAATGCAATTTGTTGCCTGAAAACGAATGGGCCAAAAACAAAAGTAATAATTATGTAAAACCTGTTTTTATAAGTTATTGGTGTTTGAATTTACGCTCATACTTATGGCAAGTGGTGCTTGATGTCTGGTTCAGGAACATTAATGAGGATATTTATGTATTGTATTAAGCGCTGCGTAAACTGTTGGCGCTATATAAATAAAAGATGATAATAATAATATTATCAACAACAACAAAACAGACTGACCCCGACGTGATTTGAACACGCAACCTTCTGATCTGGAGTCAGACGCGCTACCGTTGCGCCACAAGGTCTACATAGCGTGTTTGCTGCTGACCTATGCCCTGTGAACAGCAGTCTGCAAAAAAATCATTCCACTGAATTACACTTATACTTTTATAGGAGGAGCAAAATGCACAAAGTTATTATAGCGCAAGGTGCGTTTCAGTCACATTATGTAAACCGACGATGAGCATATTAATTTTTAGTTTTCTTCGTCGGTACTGATAAATTTGTAGACTCTGTTTTTATCATAATATTACAAGTATCTAGGAAAAATACACCACTACACCACCTCCTGATTCAGGCCAATGCTGCGAAAGGTTTGTGATACTTTTTAGCAGATAAATATTCTTAGAATAAGCTCTAGATTGTTCTAAGAATAGCTCTAGATAGCTATAGATGTGTGCCAGCGTGTTACGTTTATTGATAGAGCGCTACTAGATTCAATAGCACTATTACAATAGGAGGACAGTGAAAAAAAAGTAACAATTACGTTTTAAAAAAAAAAGATAATAAATTGAAAAATTAAGACACATTTTGTCTTTTGAATTTCTTAGAAGTGCACGAAAAAGAAAAAAATGGATGGAAAAAAGCAAGTCTAATTGAATACTATAAGTTATAGGTAGTTCGGCTAAAAAATCAGGGGCTTTTTTAATTTAGGAACCAAATTCTTTGCCTGGTGCCCACATTCCATAAATTTACCGTACCCTGCTTTACAGTAATTTATTACTAAAATATGTCTTTACTGTCCCTCTAAATCCTAATTAGGCGTTGTAGAAAAAAAGTGATGATGTAACTGCTTGGGGGTGCTGACACATCATTTGCAAGGAAGCTGCACATGGCCGGTTAGCTCAGTTGGTTAGAGCGTGGTGCTAATAACGCCAAGGTCGCGGGTTCGATCCCCGTACGGGCCAGTGACTTTTTATTTTAACAGGTATCTCCTTTTAATTTTCATTTCACGTTTAAACCTTGTAATATTATGCTGAAAACACAGTCTACATATTCAATCAGTACCAAAAAAGATATGTAAAATTAAAATGCTCATACCGGTCTACCAAATGTGACTTGAGTGTATACGTGGAAATAATTGGTTTCGGTCACTTAGCACTGCTGCCCCATAATATTCAGATTTGGGGGGTCGTCTTATAACCAGGGTCTTCTTATAATCGAGCAAATACGGTATTATGATAAAAAACACAGTCTATAAATTCAATCAGTACCGACAAAGATATGTAAAATTAAAATTCTCAGTTCAATAACAGTTCACTTAGTATAATTCAGTGTGAGGACTTTTTGAAGACAGGAAATAAAAACCATTTTTTTTTCTCAATCATAGCTTTTATTAAATATGAACAAATAGTTTACATTATTTAATATTTACTAGTAAAACTTTTTTCCTAGGGTCATCTTACATTCAGGCTTTTTCTTTTTTTCCTAATTTATATATATATATTATTTTAATAACTGTTTTTGTAAGTTGTTGGTGTTGGTCTGGTGGTTGAATTTACGCTCATACTTATGGTAAGTGGTGCTTGATGTCTTAAGGAACATTAATCAGGACATTTTTTTTTAAAAAAAAAAAACTTGACCCCGACGTGATTTGAACACGCAACCTTCTGATCTGGAGTCAGACGCACTACCGTTGCGCCACGAGGTCCACATAGAGATTTTGTGTACTGGCTTTTGTCATGTGACCTGTCTTCAAAAAGTCCTCACTGAATTATACTTAGTGAACTGTTATTGAACTGAGCATTTGAATTTTACATATCTTTGTCAGTACTGGTATTTGCTCGATTATAAGACGACCTTGATTATAAGAGAACCCCCCAAAATCGGAATATTAATTTAGGGGAAAAAAGAAAAATGAAAAAATGACCCCGACGTGATTTGAACACGCAACCTTCTGATCTGGAGTCAGACGCGCTACCGTTGCGCCACCAGGTCCAGATACCTGCTGGTTATTGAATTGGATTATACTAAGTGAACTGTTATTGAACTGAGAATTTTAATTTTACATATCTTTGTCAGTACTGATTGAATTTATAGACTGTGTTTTTATCATAATACCGTATTTGCTCGATTATAAGAATACCCTGGTTATAAGATGACCCCCGCAAAATCGGAATATTGTGGGGCAGCAGTGCTAAGTGAGAGAACCCAATCATTTCCACATATACACTCAAGTCACATTTGGTAGACCGGTATGAGCATTTTAATTTTACATATCTTTTTTGGTACTGATTGAATACGTAGACTGTGTTTTTAGCATAATATTACAAGGTTTAAACATGAAATGAAAATTAAAAGGAATATCTGTTAAAATAAAAAAACAGTGGCCCGTACGGGGATCGAACCCGCGACCTTGGCGTTATTAGCACCACGCTCTAACCAACTGAGCTAACCGGCCATGTGCAGCTTACTTGCAAATGATGTGTCAGCACCCCCAAGCAGTTACCTCATCCCATTTTTTCCCACAAAGCCTAGTTAGGATTTAGAGGGACAGTAAAGTCATATTTTAGTAATAAATTAATGTAAAGCAGGGTACAGTAAATTTATG
Organism: Spea multiplicata; assembly: GCA_009364415.1. NCBI lineage: Eukaryota > Metazoa > Chordata > Amphibia > Anura > Pelobatidae > Spea > Spea multiplicata. The sequence goes on from VKOC01049353.1 coordinate 22,324, forward strand.
GAATGTGGGCACCAGGCAAAGAATTTTGTTCCTGAATTAAAAAAGCCCCTGATTTTTTAGCCAAACTGAATAGACAAGGAACAAAATTCTTGCCTAAAAACGAATGAGCCAAAAACAAACCAACAAATGTGATTAAATTGTTTAAGGCACCTTCTGATTCAGGCCAATGCTGCGAAGGTTTTATAAATAGGTTTGTGATACTTTTTAGCAGATAAATATTCTTAGAATAAGCTCTAGATTCACAGAGACATCGGTGGTCTCATCAGGACCATACGGTGTTCCTATAGATGTGTGCCAGTGTGTTACATTTATTGATAGAGCGCTACTAGATTCAATAGCACTATTACAATAGGAGGACAGTGAAAAAAGTAACAATTCAATTTAAAAAAGATAATAAACTGGCAATGAAATTAACACACATTAAGACACACTTGGTCCTATGAATTTCTTAAGACATTTAAAAAAAAAAAAATCTTGACCCCGACGTGATTTGAACACGCAACCTTCTGATCTGGAGTCAGACGCGCTACCGTTGCGCCACGAGGTCCACGTATTGGTGGTGGCTCTGGCTTTTGCCATGTGCCCTGTCTTCAAAAAGTCATCGCACTGAATATAAGACGACCCTATAGGAAAAAAAAGTTTTACTAGTGAATATTAATTCATGTGAACTATTCATATTTAACCCCTTAATGAGAAGACCGTTTCTTACTCGTAGTTCATTTTGGGACAACGGCTCTTTTAACGTTTTTCAGTGTTGCTGTTTAGCTGTGATTCTTCTTCTCATTTTGTGCTCCCCACACATATATATATTGTTTTCTTTCAGGGCAAGCAGGGCTTTCTTAGATATTTTAGATTATTTTATCACATCATCTAATTTACTATTAAAAAAAATGATAAAATATGGTGGTTTTTTTGTTAAAAAAATGACTCTTTTTTTAAAAAAAAAAAATATTTTACTCATCTGCAAAAACTAATGAAAAAACCTGCTAAATGGATTCTACTATTGTCAGTAGCAGCAGTTACACGCTGATGGGAGTTGGAGATAGTGACGGTTAGGTAAGCAGAGATGGGGTTGATGCTCATTACTCACATACAATACTGCGAGTTACTGAATAGTTTATTTTAGTGCAGAAAATGTGCTGTTGTGGAGCGGATTGGGGAAGCTGTAGTGACTGCTGTATTATATGACACGGACGGCAGCAGACAGGTTTTCCCTTTTTCCTGAGTGGAGTTTAGTTGATTAAGAGAGTTGGACATTTATACTGCCAGCCAAACCTGTAATTTTTAGACAAGTCAATTTTTTAACATTCTATCATATCATTGGGGAAATTTAGTCCTGCTCAAGAGGGCTGCATGTGCCTGCCCAGGCCCAGTGCTCCACTACTACTGCTGCTGCTGCTGCACCTCTTTAACACCCCTTACTCTGGGTGAACCTCCTTTTTAAATTCTATAATAATGGGGAAATCTAGTCCTGCTCCACAGTCCTGCATTAGGGTGACCGCATGTCCCGGATTGTCTGGTACAATCCCGTAATGGCACTTTAAGAGGCTTCTAGCTCGGACGTGGTGCCGGCATTCTATGCTGAGCCCCGGAATATGACATCATATACCGGCGCTCAGCAGTGAAGCAGCGCGCGCTGCGGTAGAGGACGGAGACAGAGGCTTCACATTCCAACCGCAGGACCTCTAATTTGTGTGAATGAATACATTAAAACATCGGGGGGGGGGGGTTACGTTTTTTTAACATCCTCCATGTTAAATAAAGTTTTTTTTTTTAACTGGGCCTAGTTTAAGGTGGGGGCATGGAGCTGCAGCTCCATCAGCCCCTAAGTCAATCCGGCCCTGCCGTGGGCCCGGTTGCAGTTGCTGCTTGCTCAGGCAACAAGGTAAGTAGGGTGAGGGGGGGGTGCAGTGAGAAGGGGCAGAGGGGGGTTAGATAGTG
>VKOC01049355.1:0-10024 GCA_009364415.1 Spea multiplicata
GGGGTATAAGGTATATACAGTATATAAGGCATATGTGAGGAGGGCAGTGTGGCATGTCTGGGGAGGACGGAGTGGTGTATCAGGGTGTATAAGGTGTATAATGCACAGTGGCATATGTGGGAGGCAGCATGGAGTGGCAGATGTGGGACGCAGCGTAGAGTGGCAGATGTGGGAGGCCTTATCAGTCCGGAACGCGGGCCGTAATTGGCCCTCGGGGCGGACTTTGGACATGCCTGATTTACATAAACACATACGTGACTTAGGCACGTCTAAGTACCCTTCCCCATATATTGCCATTAAAGAACGACACTGACAACTTTTATTGGATTGAGAAGGCCACAGTATTATTAACATGAAATAGAAAAAATTGTTAACATGAATGGATAAATATAACCGTCACATCATAAACTTAACTGACAACAATACACCAAATGGAGGAAAATCCAGCAAACCTGTCACCTGCAGCTAAAACCAGCAACCAAATGTTTTAACCCCCTAGCCGCCGATCTCTAGCTCAGAAGGCCCACTGTACCAACTAATATAACGCCACCTGCTGGTTAGCCGTTGAAGTGACCCCCTTTACCAACAAAACAAATTATTAACTAGGCTGTACCCCCCCTTATTTATCCACCCATTCACCGCCAAGGAGGGCAGCTTGACCCCTTAAACAAACCGACTCCCCCAAACCAACAAGGCCTTCTCGATCCCCTCTTGAAAACCAGCACATAAGATATCCAAACCAATATCACCTTCTAAAGAGCAATGACACACCACTATACCTCCATTTTGGATCACAAAATGAGATATTGCGTTGTTCACCTTTATTCTAGCCTTATTTAAAGCCGGAGGAGATCTCTCTATCCTTCATGACGCTCGGGGAACTATCTCAGACCAAACTATGACTAAACCATGGAAACGAGACCATAAACACAACAAATCAGATTTTATATCTTTTATTAAACAATTGGCACTAGACCAAGATCATTTCCCCCTGAATGAACCAAAAGAATCCCAGGATGTCCGTTCCATCTGGATCACCTCAGGTAAAACATTAAATCACACCACACCCCGTACACCAATCCATTGTAGTAAAGCCTGAGACCGAGGAAAACCAAGCTGCCTCCCGCTGGGACGAACAACCGATCACCTGGACGCCCCGTAGATAAAGGAATGCCCCAGAATCCAGACGGACACTGCAGGACCTAACATACCATGAACTACAGCAAATGAGGACGTGCATATGAGCAAAAAACATAGAGATTCCCACTTCGATTTTTTTAATAGCTGTCTCAGGGAGGCCCCAACGAGCCACCTCCATAGCAGCCCCAATCCTAAAAAAATGGGAGCTGTAATGTTTTTTTGACAAACCCAAAACCCCCAGTGACTTCTTAAAGACATCAATAAAATGAAACCTGGACAGTGCAGACCCATCCTTGTGAATCAAAAGGGACAACTCTTGAACAGATTTAGGACAAACCCTCAAAAATTCCCCAAAACACACCACAGAGCACACAAAGGACCCGTCTAAACTACCCAAGATAACTTTAAAACCCTAACCTGACATATCAGTCTTAGACCCCCATATCCAAAACTCCACTGACCTCCCAAAACCCCAGACATCCTTTAGCAACACACCCTTGTGGCGGGTCCTACTAGGACTGACTAACTCGCCAATCCTACAGGCCCCAAAAAACGCCCATGAAAAAGCTAGTTTAAACCACAAAGATTCGTAAGTCGATACACACACTGATAATACAACCATCCCCAAATCAAAAAACTGGAAGACTATTATCCCGCCGAAGATAACCCTTACGATACACCTTCAACGCCTGCTTTCATAATGTCAACAAAATTAAAATATTTAAAACAAAATGCAAAACCTGTCAATTTCCTGGAAATTGAAGAGTGTGACGCCCCGTCAACAAAGGCCAAACTCACAAAACAAAGAAGGGCATCCTCATCAGGAGGACTTGAACTAGCCATGCCTGCAGACACCAAAAACTGCACCCATTAATCCCGTACCGCAGAATACGCTGACCATGTGCCAGGAGCCACTGACCGCCTTATCAATTTGTCTGCCCACCGAATACAAAGTCCCACATCATGCATGGGAAAGGAGTTCCTTGAAGGTCTGTGGCAGGAGTTCTGAAACGGTCCCACTGAAAACTAGATAACGCATCAGCTTCTCACCCACCATACTAGTTAAAATTGCAAAGGATTTCAACCAGTTGAAGAATGTCCTGGGTATCAAACAATACCTGTGTTTCTCCTCATCCTCCTTTTTAGAAATTATCCAAATTAAATCGTTCCAGCAGGAGCAGGGAAAAAATATCAACGTACTCTCCCTTCCAAATTTTTTCCTTCACAGCCAGTTTGAGATGTGCCCCCATCGGACCTTCAAAACACACATACACTTCACCCTTAGCAGAATCATCCACCGATTTGGCCGTTGAACTACTACCCTCATTGGCCGCAGCAGACACAACCGCCACACAGAAATCTGTAAATCCCTAACAGACCCTGATCCATCCTGACCCGTTAAAGCCGAACCAGCAACTGTGGCAGCCAAAAGTGCCGCCGGCAGCCCTGCAGCATTAGCAGCCTGTGAACCCAAAAATGGAAATACCCACGACACCATCTCAGAAGAACAATTCCCACCCACAGAACCACCAAACAAAAAAGGGTTAACATGCTGAAAACCCCCCAATGCTCCCTCCTCTTGCTCCCTCCTGTGCAGAGGGTACATCCACCACCGGACCACCAGAAAAAGAAGCACCAGATGCCCCGTGAACCAGGATCCCAGAGGGCCACCCCCCAGAAACACCTCGAGACACCCAGCCTCCCGTGGTACCTTCCTCAACGGTGGACTGCCTATGGCCGCGGATTCTCCTCTGTGACCTTACCACCGGGGTCAACCTGCCTGGTGGGTTACCTGCCTGTCCAGCTCCGTCCAGCCGTTCATCCGATCTCCTCCTCTTCACTCTGCCCATCCGTGACAAATCGCCATCCTGTCTTGCCGCAGCACCGCCGCCATTCCTGACAGACCTCTTCTTCTGTCCCATCTGAGCTGGTTCCACAGCATCTTCACGGGAAGCCGCTCCACCCCTCCGCGACTGAGGTGAGCCCGACGTCGATCCCAACTCTCACGAGAGCTGGACTGTGAACGCAAGTGTGATCGCGAGAAATCTGCGTTAGGTGATGACACAAACAAGGAAATGGACGGTGAAGTACACAGGGATGGCCACCACCGGCACCTCTCTCCTTCTGGAACCGCCATGGTGTTGGGAGCGTTGTGGAGCCGGTCTGGAGCGCCCCGCTGGTACACCACCACCGGCAATTGCCCTCCTGCTAGAAGTCGCTGCAGAAGTATTGAGATGCTCCGGAGGCCTGGACACTCTTCCACTGGATGACCTCCTGGCTGCTGTGCTGACAAGGGCTCGTCACTAGGAATCCCACTCAGCATGGACTTGACCTGCTGCTGCTGCAACCAATCTCCACCCAGGACAAAGGCTGCAGCTCGCAATTTTGCAAAAACTTGCTCCATAGCAGAAAAGGTAAGTAAAGTGTTCAGTAACGTGTTCAGTAATTAAATGATTAAAGAGGCTGAGTTAATAAACTCATGTAACATTTATACACTACACAGCTCCAGTGACCTGTGTTTCACCCCACTCATATATCCTGTCATTCCTACCATAATGTTTAAAGCTTAAAGCAAATCTCCAACTCCATTTGTGAAAATGCAACCCCAATGTAATATTATGCATACTCACTTTAAGGCACCTTATATACAGACAATGACTCTTAACACTACAGTACAACAAAAACTCACATACACATGTGAAGACCTGTGTTAAGCTGATGCCTGTCTACTGCTGCTCTCTACATGACCATGCAGGGTGCCTCAGTTACCGGGCATCTGGGTGTTGTGTACCTGCTTTAGCATGCCCTTCATGGCAAAGAAGGTTGACCCAGCCTCTGAGATGATACAGGGAGTGGGTGCATTTAGCATATGTAAAAAGATAGAAACATAATATAGTGTAATATGTAGGGTTAAAATAATAAACTCAACCCAAACTCAATCCAAGTTAAAATGTATTAAAAAAAAACAAATGATCATGGATTTACAGATATATTTTTGCGATATATATCGTTGGAGTATATCCCATCCAAGGAAACAGAACTACATTACCCAGCATGCTATACAAATCTCACAAGATGATGTGAATGGGAAGTGACATCCCGTGGGTATTTAACTTGGGTATGGATCATATTCTGTATATACTGTATTTGCTTCAATATAAGACAAGTTTTTTCAGAGCAAATACTCTGAAAAATACCCCTAGTCTTATATGCAAGGTCATCTTATAATCCACTATAAGACTAAGATCCAGATCCCCCGCAGCACTGTAGGGAATCTGGCAGCCAGTGGATGTCTGCGTGATGTGACAGGCTACCTCCGCTGCTGCCCAGCTCTTCTGCCAGGGGTTCAATGATGGAGAGACGGGATGACATGACCTTCCAGTGCTCCGTCATAGAAGCCACAAGGAAGTGATGGGCAGCAGAGGCTGTCTACGCAAAACACGCAGATCTCCAATTGGCTGCCCCCACTAGTCTCCAAGGAGTCTGGAGCAAAGGGGGGCAAGTCTGGGGATGCATTGGTAAGTCTCAAGGGGCAGAGTGGTATATCAGTGGGGCAAGCTGGCAAATAAAAGAAGGAAATGCATTTTTCTCAATCATAGTCTTTATTAAATATGAAAAAAATAGTTAACGTGTGAATTAATATTTACTAGTAAAACTTGTTTCCTAAAGGGTGGTCTTATAATCAGGGTCATCTTATGATCTAGCAAATAAGGTAAACATGAATTGTTTTTTGGTGTTTTGTTTGGATATGGCCATCTACAAATAAAATTCAGAACAAATACATTAACCTAGGCGAGGAATTCATTTTCACTACTGCAATGTGCCAAGTTATAGTTTTCCCACATTAAAATGTCCTTTGACATATTAGCCCAGATCTTAGAATCATAAGCTTTTATCGATTTTTTTTTTGTAGGATCCCTAGGTATATATAATTCTATTTCGCCAATCTTAATTAAACTTGTTTTTTAGCTTGTTAATTCCTACCAGTTTGAGTTTGGGTAGTGTGTTGCTATTGTCCAGGAGATTTTAAGATGAATAAAATATTAGAATATGTGTTACGTCGGGTCAGGCACAACAGGTGATGGACCCACGATGCAGAAATGGCGAGAGTATCCGATAAACAAGCCGGGATCGAGGCAGGCGGCACAGGAGCGTAGTCAATACAATAGCCGGGGTCGGGGCAGGCAGCACAGGATCAAAGTCAAACAACAATAGCCGAGGTCGGGACGGGCAGCGCAGGATCAAGGTCAAAAGAACGAAAGCCGAGGTCTGGTACACGTGGAGATCAATCAAAAAGCAAGAACACTCTGAGAACACAAACATGGACTCGTTGAATGGGCAAGGAAACCTAGGACCAGGAAGCTTAAATAGGACCAATGGCGGGAGAGCAGGTACGATGACGTCATTGCGACCGGCACAATAATAGCGTCGTCGCGATGGCAACAGACAAAACCTTCTGCCTGTGTTACTTCCGCGAATGACGTGGAAGAGCCACACAGGCAGGGGCGGTAATGCAAACAGCCTCCGTGGACATGCCCGCAGCGGCTCAAGCACAAAGTCCTCTCTGCCTGTGTTGCCGCCGCGAGCGACGCGGAAGCGCCACACAGGCAGAAGAGTTACTGGTCGGGTGGCGCGAGCATATAGCGGCGGATCGTCTCTCCGATCGCCGCTGATATGCTGCGGCAGCCCGATCAGAGCTGTCAGTGACTGGGAAGCGTGCCTGCTCGATGCGCACGCCCCCTCGTGTGTGTGTCGGACGCACGTCATTACGCGAGGGGGACGTGCGCAAGGAGCACCGTGGGACCCCGGCCGGACAGGTAGGTGTAACAATATGCCTATTTTATGTTTCACATTGCTGTCTTGGTTCCTGGTCAGAATTGAACTCCAAACCCCCTGGTTGCATGCCCTGCATACTGCAGACTCACCATAAGAGACTTTTGTCCAGCTGTGCTGTGCTCTGATAAAGAGGCTATTGCTGATTAAAGAGGCTATTGCTCTAGGTATATACCTGTGGATGATCAGAAAATCAAGCTCAGCTTCTCATAAATTGAAGCCTTTTAATAGGTAGAAACCTACCTGCTTTTGCCTTTTGTAGATCCTGCCTATAGCCCTTACCAGTGCATTTTTGTTTTTGTTATTTCACCTTGTGACAATGCTTGTTTCCTGTGGCTCTTGACTTCTGTGATTCTGACCTTGGCTTTGAACGATTAGTGGAATCCTAACCTTTTGGCATTCATTTATGCAATTTCTCCTATCTTAACTTTTGGCTAGACTGCAAAAGAAATAAGCTTCAAACAAGGTAATTCATTTCCATATGTGCAACATACATGGTATAAAATATATACCAGTAATTACATCAGAAACACAATAATCATGAAAATTTCATATTTACTTCTTTAGATCGAATTGTATCCAAATCTAAATAAACATGATTATAGTAAGTTAAACTAATTAACTTTTACAATAAATAATATCATGCATATGACATATAACTTAAGCAATGAAAGGAAAAAAAATATTTTTTATATGTAAAATATGTAGTTTAAATCCTATTCATGGTTAGTACCTTTTGGTTGTCTTGTAGCCAGATTGAAAATCCAAAATAATTCCCTTTTACTTTGTCACACACAATGTAGGAGAAGACACCGGTATCAGGCAGGACCACAAGATATAGGCCAAGGTCAGGATGCCAGAGAGTAGGGAAGTCATGGAACTAGCTGAGGTACCAGATACCAGAAATCAAAAACAAGGAATAAGTCTGGTTCAGCAACAGTAAATTTAAACAGAATGTGTACTAAGGTTTAGGCACTATATGACATAGGCACAACCATCAGAAGGCAAAGTCCAAGGGTTTCTAAGAGCTTAAATAGACAAATGAAGGTTTTAGCGCCTAATTTGAAATGTCCCAAGGCCATCTTCAGTGTGGCGAGCACGTAACCTCCCTTTATAAGGCAAGGTCATTTTTGCCAGCGCCGCTACAGGGCCAGAAGACACCGAAGACGCCTCCTTGATGATGGAGCGGAATCTCCCTCTTCTTTGCAGTGCTTATGGCTGCTGTGAGGTGGCGTGAGATTTCCCCCCTTCTTCGCAGAGCTTGTGGCTGCTGTGTGTTGGAGGAAGGGGGTCTCCCACTTCTTCACAGGGGATGTGGCTGCTGTGTGTTGGAGGCAGGGGGGCGCAGGTAGGTGACATACTTAATATATTTTGTTTGTTACCGCCTCTTCTAGGACTTACTATCTTTTATATGGCTTGAAATTCCAAATATTAAAAATTAAAATTCAATCTTAAAGAAATGATTAGAGAGAATTATCTAGCAGCAATACATAAAATGAAAAAAAAAATTACAAGATTAGAAATCGTGACTGGGGAGATTAAATGCAATTTATGCCTACTACATACCCAAAATACTATATATTCTAAGAGCAGTTCCGTTGAGAGTGCCATATTCGATTCTCTCACAAATACAAAAATTAATAACATCATTTATTTGGCAAAGTAAGCTCCCAAGAATTTCCTTTAAAAATTTAATAAAGAGTATACAAACTGGAGGTCTCTCATTACCTAGTATAAAAGACCTACATGAAACTTGTATGTTCACCCACTTTCTTTTATCAGATAAATCGAAAAATGATAGCACCGCATGGTTTACTATCAAAAAAGAAAATATATACCCTTTACATCTTTACATATATATAAATATATACGCATCTTTACATCTTTATATATGGATAAACCATGATATAATCAGAAACATAAAAACTGACAATGCGGTGATTAAAGACTTAATAATATCGTTAAACAAATGGAAATTAAGCATGAAAGTTAAGAAAGGTGTTTTATATTCTGCTCCAATTAAAGTATTAACTAATGACATAAAAGATCTAAATTTAAAAAAATGGAGTCAATTAAATATAAGATTTATGTCAGATCTGTATGATTCTGAAATGTTGTTATCATGGCCTCTCTTGAGAGAGAAATGAGCTGGCCGGACATGGAAATATATAATTATATAAGAATCAAACACTTTCTTCAACTAGTAGGAACTACGAGATCCACACTGTTTGAAGATTTTCTCAATAAACAGAGTTAAAATGTTGAAAGAAAGTTTAAAATCAGAAGAACCCTTACTTAATAAAGAAAAATGGGAAAAAGAAACTGGTGAAATATATTCGAAAGCAGAATGGTTACTATCTTATAGAGATATTAGGAAACATTCACACTGCCTGAATATGCATGAACTATATTACAAAATTTGTACATAGATGGTATAGAACCCCACTCCAAATATCAAAGTTTGATAAAAATGCTTCAAAGCAATGCTGGAGATGCGGAAAAAAAGATGGTACTATTTACCATATGTGGTGGGAATGTGAGGAGGTGGGAGCAATATTAAAAACTCTTTTTGATGTAATTAATAAAGTATTACAATGTAAAATAGACCCATCCCCTCAATCATTTCTATTTCATATGGGTCTTAGCAAGCTACATAAACCACAAAAAACTTACTAATTCAATTATTTTTATCCTGTAAGTTAGTTATTGCTAGGATTTGGAAAAAAACAGGCAAAATATCCTGGGAAGAGATCTTTACACAAATTCAGTTTTAGTGCAAGATGGAAGAGGGATACTTTATAAGTACTGGTAGAAAGTTGACCTACATAGATATATGGTCTCCTTCGTACACTCCTAAATAAAAGTAGTTAAACAAATAAATATATATTTTTAAAAAAAATGATGCCAAAACATTTATTTGATGAATGTTGGATGTTTAGATACCTGTATATTATATAATTAGACATTTAACATATGCTATAGATAACTAAGTATGATATAAGGGTAATTTAAATGATTAGAAGTTATCAGAAAAACCAATATTAAAATACTAAACATATTGAACATTATGTATGTTATATATGTGTATGTATGCTTTAAGTTTAGGTATAAAGAGTCATAATACTGTCACGGCACAGCGTACAGAGGAGACACCGTAGTCAGGTAGGACTGGCAAAGGATGGTCCAGAGAGCCGAGGTCAGGATACCGGAGATCAGGATAGTCAAGGAACAAGCCGAGGTCAGGATACCGGAGATCAGGATAGTCAAGGAACAAGCCGAGGTCAATAACAGGAACAAACAGGAAATAACGCGTACTGGGAAGGCACTACCGAGATAGGCACGACCATCAGAAGGCAAAGTCTCTGAGTTCTGAAGTCTCTTAAATAGGCACAGGAAGTTAGGCACTAATTGGAGATTTCCCGCCAAATATTCAAAGTGCCGTTACGTCACTTCCTGCGCGGCCATCTTGTGGTTGGCGATTACGTAGTCTTCCCATATAAGCTGATGTAGTTTCCGCGGGCGCCACTAGGTGGCGTGAAGAAGAACGCGTCCGGACACCAGAGCCGGACCTGTGCTCCGGCTGAAGCTGCTGGGAACGCGACGTGGATGAGGTAAGTCCTCCTTCAGGCTGCAGCGGCTGCCTCCGCTGTGCAGAAGCGGGGGGTCTCCCCCTTCTCCGCAGCGGCTGCGTCTGCTGTGCAGAAGCAGGGGGTCTCCCCCTTCTCCGCAGCGGCCGCGTCTGCTGTGCAGAAGCGGGGGGTCTCCCCCTTCTGCGCTGGGACTGAGGTTGCCGTGCAGGAGCAGGGGGTCTTCCCCTACCTCGCGGCGGCTGCTGCTGCCGTTCAGAAGCGGGGGGTCTCCCTCTTCTTCGCGGCAGCTGTGGCTGCCGGACCGAAGCGAGGGGTCTCCCCCTACCTCGCGGTGGTTGCCGTTGCCGGCCGGGGGACCCAGCGGATCTCCCTGCCGGTAGCGTGACAATTACATGTTATAATTTTTAATGATGTAGACAAGGTTATGTACAGTACACAAGGATACTACTGGAGTTGGGCAC